>JANHFL010001937.1:136807-156545 GCA_032468155.1 Oxyrhabdium leporinum | reverse complement strand
GTACCTCTTTGCACATGTTACAGAACAGAACCTCTTGGAACCACGGAACTGACTGGCAGGGCCATATTTGCCACAGAGGGGATGGGATGGGGGATGGGGTTATATTTGAAAAATGCTTGTATAAAATTTCTTTTCAATAATAAAAGCTCTTTATCTCCTTAAAAAAAAAACCATCATTACAAATTAATTTTTGACTACTCAGAAACAGAC
This sequence comes from Oxyrhabdium leporinum, assembly GCA_032468155.1. NCBI lineage: Eukaryota > Metazoa > Chordata > Lepidosauria > Squamata > Cyclocoridae > Oxyrhabdium > Oxyrhabdium leporinum. The sequence goes on along the minus strand of JANHFL010001937.1, from coordinate 156,335 downwards.
CTTTTAGAGAGCTGCAGCAGACCAGCCGTGACTCATTGCAGATTGGAAAACAAGCAGACAGTACCTGGCTTGATATTAAAATGGCCTTGAAGTTAACTTATTATATTTGCAAAACTTCATTGCAGTGCCAACTTTAACATTGTTGTAAACATTTTAACCAAACAAAGTGTAACATTTTTAGAAAATTAAAAAAAAAGATTTTGAAATTTTACAGGCTTCAGGGATTATTTTTTCAAGGCTCTAACAATATATTTTTCCAGCATAAACAAGAAGGTTATAGGGTTTTTTAACAATGAAAAAACAATTATTGCTAGAATCTTTAATGTGTGCTACTGTATAAGAATAACTCAACTATTTGTCAAAACAAAAAAATGTTTTTCATAAAACTATATAGCAATAGCAGTAGCACTTAGATTTATATACCGCTTCATAGTGCTTTACAGCTCTCTCTGAGCAGTTTATAGAGACAGCATATTGCCCCCAACAATCTGGGTCCTCAGTTTACCAACCTCGGAAAGATGGAAGGCTAAGTCAACCTTGAGCCGGTAAGATCTGAAATGCCAAACTGCTGGCAGCCGGTGATCAGCAGAAATAGCCTGCAGTACTGCATTCTAACCACTGCGCCACCGTGGCTCTTATATTCTTAATTATATAAGAATTATATAATTATAATTCTATAATTATAATATATAATTCTTGTATATTCTGTAATTGAATTATTCCAATACATTTTAACTTATAATTTTATTTTGGTAAAACAATATATTGATGCTCAAGTTCTCCAGCCTATTGCTGGAGAAGTGGTGCATAGCTAGACTATCTGACTGGGCACTTTAAAATGTCATAAAAGTGCTTTGAGTCACAAAATTATCAATTTTACATATAAGAAGACAAATAACTTCAAACTTTTCTTGAAAAACAAGATCTCATAGCCTTAATCACAATTTATAATAGCTTATAAGGTTATCTGATTTTGCCATATTCATTAAGTAAAGTATATTCTTAAAGTACACACTATTTGTGAGCACGTTGGGAGTTTTTCTGATCTCTGAAATACTTTATAGGACCTTGTCTATACCAAATATTATGTAAGTGTAATGAAGGATCCTTGCTTTACCCATTGGCAACTTTTAGAAATTGTGTAACTAGTTTTTGTACCAACCACATCTATGCAAAACTACTCTCTGAGAATGGAAAGTGTAATAAAATAATTCACTCTGGTTGTCTACAGTATATAGTATATGGTATATTCTGCTGGCAATTTCGTATGGGTCATAGACTGTCACTTAATCTTTGGCATAGATGAGTTATTTTATCTGCCCAATTAAAAAGCAAAGAAGGAACCTACTGATGTTTGTATGTCCTGCAGTTTGCCCTTGAAAATGTTGTCTAATCTAATTGTAATTTAAAAGCTTTAAAAGCTCTTACTGAATATCTTGTTCCCTTCCCCAACCTTCATTTCACTTTGCCATTTATATTTCAGTTGTTGGACCTTATTATGTCTCTGCTATTAAGTAGTTGAATTACAGGAACACATTTCATATATTGGGTTAAAGTGACATGTAGTCTCTTTCAAATGGAAATCAGTGGAGCTGAAGATCATATTTCAGTTGAAATATATGAATGACATTGGCTTAAGTATGAAGGAATTAGAATCTAACTCATTACATTCTTTGCTTAAGCATTTTATGAATTCTGGTTTCACATCTCAAAACTTTGCTCAGTTTTTTATCTATCCTGACTCAGTATACTATTTTTCTTGCTTAATTTCAAATTAAAGTTAACAAATTATTTAAGGAAAATTAATTATAGTTATCAAAGACCTACCTCTTCTGGATTTCTGTATAAAAAGATCTCAATAGCAAAGAACATGTATTAATACTGTTGTGATATTCTTGAGGAGAACTGGGAAACCATCAGTCAGAAGAATCCATCTTGTTCTATGAATAACTGCTTCATTGTAATCTGTCTTTAAAGTAAATGTATTCGTACATTTAATCTCACTGGGAAGTTAAATATTGGCTTACTCAATAAGTAGCCTTGATGCTTGGCAAGGTACATAAAGTACTTTTGGGCCTGTAAGTTATTGGAATATAAAAATTTAAAGTTACAGTTATGTTTTTACACTCAGCGGTTTTGTATTAGACAATATCTCTGTTGAAGTTGTAATAACATGGCTTGAAGAGAATAACTTTAAAAATAAAACAGAAGGATGATCACATTAATAATCTTTCTTTAAAAGTATTTTTTTACACTAAACTGTCTAAAGCTCTGTTTCCTCAATGCACTGTTTTTAGACAAATATGTGAACTCCCATTACTTCATCCAGTAGAGTTACTGAATAGGTTACATGCTTTTAAAAATGTGTTTTCTAGACAGAACATGCCCATCAAATTTTAATATCTTTTAAGTCACTACAAAGCTTTAGATCAGTTGGGAAACTTTGATGGTTGCGATTTCCTGATACTGATTTACTTCATACTTTTTCAAATGGGCTTTACCCATTGAAAATGGGCTTTTTCAAATGGGGAAAACAAAATGGGGCTTGTCAAGGGTACTCCAAAGGCGTTTTGCCTTTTCGGTTTTGATACATTTTCTCTGCAAGAAAATTACAGAAGATGAAGTGGACAACTGCAAACCTCTGGACCACTCCTAAGAGTAAGTGAATAGAGGTAGTCCTTGACTTACAATGTAGTGACCATTTGAAATTACAACAGCACAGAAAAAGTGACATGACTAGTTTTCACACTTATGACCATTGCAGCATCCCTGTGGTCACATAGTCAAAATTCAGAACCTTGGCAACTGACTCATATTTAGGACAATTGCAGTGCTTTGGGGTCATGTGATCACCTTTTGTGACCTGAGAAGCAAAATCAAGGGGCAAACCAGATTCAATGTGTTACATCATAACAACTGCAGTGATTCACCTAAGAACTGTGGCAAGGAAGTCATAAAATAGGACAAAACTCACTTAACAAATGTTTCACTTAGCAACAGAAATTTTGGGCTGAATTGTGGTTGTAAATTGAGGACTGCCTGTACAGAAGGTTGATTGCACAGTCTTAGTAAACGGTTCAAAAGGTTTGGATGGAGATCTTTTTATACTCCATCATGATCTATTGAGTTTAGCTCAGTTCCAGCTGAGCAAAGAAAGGATGTCTATATAGGTAGTCCTCAACTTACAATTACAATTCAGCCCAAAATTTCTGTTGTTAAGTGAGACATTTGTTACATGAGTTTTACCTCATTTTACGACCTTTGTTGCCACAGTTGTTAAGTGAATCACTGTAGTTGATAAGTTAGTAACATGGTTGTTAAGTGAATCTGACTTCCCCATTGACTTTGCTTGTCAGAAGGTCATAAGTATGAACCAATTGCCAAGCATCTGAATTTTTATCTCATGATCATGGGGATGCTACAAAGGTTGTAAGTGTGAAAAACAGTCATAAGTCACTTTTTTCAGTGCCATTGTAACTTTGAACGGTCACTAAATGAACTGTTGTAAGTCAAGACTATCTGTAGTTAAAGGATTAGTAGTTAAAGATAGGAGCACACTGGCTTTTGCAGATCTGAGGCTGTCCCTGGCTTTTTAAAGACTAGAAACCATATCACATCAGATAATCAAGACTGGGAGGAAACCTTCATTTTATTTAATTGAATTGGGCGGGACGACTCATTTTTATAAGAAGAGAAGTACAAGTTCTCCAGCTTCTTCTGAGAGACAATCTTAAAGTCAGAAAAGATTTGCAAGTAAGGAGAAAAAGAACAATAAAATGAAGGTATCCTTACTTATTACATTAAAAGATGTAACAGTATTTTAATAACACTTTTAAAAATAAACTGCAGCCATCCTGTTGATTTCAGTAACACTTGTTTACATGAATTCAAAGCTGGGCAGTATTTTGTATGTTCTCACTCTAGGTCACTCTCATGCCACCATTTTCACTTGATATCTTGCACAATTGAATTAGTGGGCTTATATTTCAAGATGAAGATATCAAGGATACATTTTTAAGACTTTCTTTAGACATCATCTTACGCCATGCAGGCTTTCTGAAAAGAAGTAATAAGAGACCTGTTTCAGAGGGCCTTTTGATTGTTTGTTCATTTTCAATGACCTCTTGTGACTGGTGGTTAAAGACATGGCCCAATACTCTTCAGAATGTTTGAAGTATTATTCAAATTAGTACTCCAGGCTTCTAATTTATATATTTTTATTTAATTGTTAGAATTTCAGGAGCATAAGGCATTTTACAAATGATGTTTTTCTGTAGCCTTCCTTTCTCCATTCCCCCCATAATAACAACAGTATAAGATAGATTGGGCTGAGAGAAAGTGACTAGGCCAAAGTTTTCCAATAAAGCTTTGGTGGGGGGAAGATGGATCTGAACCTGGGTTTGCCTTCTGCCAATCAGTGCCTACCACTATTGCCCTTGGCACCATGTAAATACTTTTCATATGAGGAAAGTACCTCACCAGAAGATTTATCACCTTGAGTAAACTTTGAGTAAGGTTATAAGAGTTTATTGACCAATCCTGTGACTTTACAACCTTATTAAAACCTCTGGCTTTTAAAAGCCTACCTGCTTTCAAAAGAGAGAAATATCATTCCAGCGTGAAGGTTCTAGTGTTCAGTATCAAACAACACTACATTCAACATTTATTTTATTCTAAGCTGTCATACTTATGCTGCCATATTCCCATTTCCTTAGGTTTGCTTGTTTCTTTCCCACATTAAGATAGCTCATAAGGGCACAGGATGTATGCTTGGAGTATGTATTCTTTGAAAATGGCTCCAAAGAGATGCCTTGGAATTGTGGGAAGGGTTGTTTTGGCTGTGGTGTATTTGAAAGCATTGCAAAGATGAGTGTTAAAAAAAAGATGGTGGCTCATTTTCCCACAGAGAGAGCTATGTTCCATCCTTTGTCTTGGTTTCTAAACATTAAAGAAAATGCTACTCCAAGGCTTTACCTGTTGCTCTTTCTCCTTCAGTAGTGTAAAGGAAACAGATGGGTAAAACTGACTTAGTTTTTCAGTTTCCCCTTTGTTCCCAGCAGAGGAGCAGCCAATTTGCAAAATACCAAATAATATTTTTCTTCTTTCGTTTTTTGTAGGGAGGTAGGTGACCTTCCAAAAGCTCAAGGCATGAAATGGCTTGTGCTCCCATGTCATGTCAGCAGAAGTGAAGACAAACATGTCTTACCCTTCAGACCACTTCCAACCTTTGGACAGTGAACATGATAGTGGTAGAATATGTATCTTGAGTTGTCTTGTTGCTATTGCTAAATAGTAAGAATTCAGGACTATACTGAATTAACTAAATCTGTTTGATGATCCAAATAGGTCACTTCCATTTTGTGGCCATTTTTTCCTTGTAATGATTACCAAAATAACACAATTGGGCAGAAACCAATGTTTCTCAGGAGTCTCCAATAAGTTCTGAAAAACTCACAATACATTCATAATTTTTTCCCCTCATGGAAAAGTGTGGGTGAAAATTCCATAACAATTCACGGTATTTCTAACTACTATTAAGGAGATTAACAATATTTTATTCTTGACAACTTCAAAACCTGTACAGATCTAAATATCTAGCAAGATTTCCATATTCTAGAGATACTGTCCAGCAAAACGCATCTGGATGAAAAAACAGGATTAGATTAGAAAATAAATGCTCATATTATTAAAGGCTTTATCTTCAAATGTTATACCTATGAAGGAGCCATAGTTGTTGAAAACTTGGATATATTATCTAGCCCTGTCCCCACAAGTATCCCAAGTCATGATATACTTCCATATAGATTTCATTGCTTTAAGACTATGAGGAAACTTCCAGTAGAAATCTACAGTTTAAAAGCAGCTCTGCCTTTTTGTTGTTCTTTTTATTTTTGTTTTTGGTAGCAAATACTAGAAGTTTAGTTTCAAAGAACAGGGACTGATTTAGCAGTCCCAAATCAGAAACATCAGATGAAAAATGGTGAAAAGGACAGAATATGCTCTATGTCAAAGCCACAGGCATCTCTTCGTAACTACAGTAATGACAAAATAACAAAATGGGCATTATGATGTCATAACACATCTCCATTTTTTTCATATGTGCATTATGGTATTGCATGCAAATATATAGGAATGGAATTTGCTTACTAAAGGCCATGGAAGTAATTCTGCAATACAGGCTTCCCCTGATTACATCTCCCTTTTTCTCTAACCAATATACACAATGATAGGAATGGCTTGGGATGATCTAATCCAAATATTTAACTTCTAACCTGAGAAGGAGCCAGTGTTATCAGGAATAATAATTGGAGTTAAGCTTGGTAGAATGAACTAAATGAACTGCGTCAACACTTGTAAGATATGAGAGCCTGTTCCTCTTATAGTTTTTGCAATTCTCAATAACCTTGGCTTTGAATGTCCTTATACTTGTCTTGAGAGAATAGAAGCAAGCTCAAGAGGTCATCAGAAAACGGGGAAGCTACTAAGTTTCTGTGGTAGCAGCAGGAGAAAGCAAAGCAACACAGGATGCCTGTCACACTGTCCCTCCCCAATTTCACCACTGTCATTGTTTCTGCCAACATCCAGCCAAAGCCATAGTACAGTTACACCCGAGGGATTTATAATGGTCTAGATAGCATGTCAGAAGCAAGAGTATTGTTGCAGAATACCATAGTGCAGATGAAAGTAACTATGATTTTTTGTGACAATAGGAATATACGGTATGTGTTTGTGTGTACATACATACACACACACACACACACATTATTCTTTGATTTTGGATCAATTCTCTCCAACTAAACAAGAGTTTAGCAACCTACTATATCATTGTTCTACCATTAAATCCTAAAATGGTTCAATTAAGTGTAACCATTCATTGTCCCCAATAGTAACATTTTCACAGCTAGATCTGTTTATAATACTGGATCAGAAACTGCCCTGAGATTCACCACAGAGGGTCTATACCCAGTGTCATAGAATGGTGATAATTGTTATTAAGTCATATTCCAAATAACACCTTGGTATTTTATTTAGGGCAGATATACTATCTAGAATAGTACTATGACATTAAGAAGACAAATGCTAATTTTTGTGCAGGGAAACCATTATTTTGTTTCTGAAGGACATTAAGACCAACTCATATTAATAATAGAAAGATAGTATCTTAGTTTTAAACACATTAATTGATTGATTTCTGTTGGCTCAAGTATTGATAGTAGAATTTTAACTCATTGATGAGGAAGAGTTTAAATATTCTCATATCTCTCCTGGCTATGAAGTATTCATGCATGGATAAGCAATTTGTAATAGGTAAATGCATACTTTTATATTATCTACCTAATGTATTAAATTTTTGAATAAATATAATTTTAGTGTATCTTTGAAATTGGCTTAGGATATTTAGGCCTCTTCTTTTTTTGGTCAGAGTTCATTTAGAAAGGATGCATTCGATCAGTGGCTATTTTAAAGAATGACTGGAACACAAAGTAGGCTAAAACCTTACAGAGTTGTTTATTTTCACTGTATTATTATTTGTATTCTGTGGCTTCCTCTGCTACTTGAAACAGAAGAATTGGAGAGGTAATTATCATTTCCAAAGTGACCACAGTGTGTCCTCAGAGTGCTATAATGTATTATTAAACATTCCAATAAAATTATTTCTCTAATCAAAGGCTAGAAATGAGGCAGAAATTTGTGTGGTTCATAATTTAATATAAACCAGCCAACTTGCATTTTTTAAATCAATAAAACATATTGGAACACAGGTCTCCTGCTGTTTTTGAACTTTTCTGAAATTGAAATGTAATATTCCAGTGAAAATACTTTATAAAAACTGGATAGTCAAAAACATGTATATATTAGAACAAATGTACACAAATAGGCATATATTTTAGAAAAAATGTACTGCATCAATTTTTAGGCAGTTGTGAAAAAATCACAATTTTGTTCATACTATATTACTATGACTTCTAATTAATATAATTTATATTAATGCTATCTAGTTCCAAACAATTCTGATTTTTGATCAGTTTATCAACTATATTTTATTATTTATTAATCACATTTATATAGCCACACATCTCACTAAAAGAAAGTCTTATTAATCAACATATTCGGTTATTTTTTATATTAGATTCATATTCTGTCTTTCACTCAGAAGCTCAAAGTGGCAATTATAGCTTGCTGGAAATCAATGGTAGACAGCTGAGCAAGTTTGCACAGACAATGCTCAAAACATTCAGATTTATTTATACCAACTCCAATTAAGAGATCACAACTAGCAGGACTAAGAAAGATCTCAGCGAATCCACACCTCTGTGAATGAATAAGGAAATAAGAAAACTAACTCTTTAACTCCCTCTCTCCCTTCCCCAAAATGACAATTGATTTGAATCTCATACATCTCGGCCACATTACTAGCATGAAAAAAAAGGTTCTTTAAACTCCTCTTTACAATGTAGAAATCAATAGAAGTCTTTGTAGTCAGCCTCTTATCCTATAAACCTCAGCGGCAACATCCCACATGAGAATGAAAGGGGGAAAAAACAACCCAAGCCCTGAACTCACATGCTTCTAGAAAAAAAAAAGTAAACTGCCTAAGAGTCTAAGATATTTTAGTGTGTAATTAAGCAGCATGCAATGTTGCCAACTAGCTAAAAATTCAGAAAACTCATACAGTTGCACTACAGTAGCAAAACTCTTACTTATCTTGGCTTGCCTTGAGCCTTAGTTCCTTGGATGTCCTTGAGAGTAAAGCAGTAGCTAGGTACTGCTTGAAAACAGCTCAAATTTTGAATCATAACATTGCAAAACTGCTGTAAAACAGCATTGGCATGAAGCATTCTGTCCAAGAAGCTTTTGAAATGAAACAAGAATGTCCTCTTTTTGGGTTTTTCCCCCTTGTGGAATTGAAGTGCTCCCTACTGGTTCTATTCTCACCTGTATCCAACCTGCATTGCTTCAGTTTCAAGTTACTGTAATTACCTCGTTTCCCCCCCCCCCCCCAATGAACGTAACTAAAACCTCATGCACCTTGACACAGCCCTTGGACAGTGTCAGCATAATTGGAGAAATGCTGTTTTATCCCTTGTGCAGCTTAGGGATTAGTGGTTTGGGGTGTTTTGTGTATGTGTGTGGTTTGTGTGGTTTAACTACTCCTTTGGGTCTCTGTCTAGAAAATTCAGAGTGGATAAAAGCCCCAGCTAGGGGTCCAAAAATGACAACCGGCACCTTGTATTGCACCCAGAAATCTACAGGAAGCCAGTGCATATAGCAGTTGTGTGACATGAGCATACCATGTAAGAGTGCCCAATATTACACATGCTGCTTCATTTTGGACCAATTGAAGCTTCTGAATCCTCTTCAAAGGCAGCCTCATGTACAGTGGGTTGTAATACTCCCAACGGCAGTCAACCAAGGCATGAGCAACTGTGAGCAGTGCCTCCCAATTTAGGAACAGAGGCAACTTATGCAGAAGATACAACAAGTATCTCATGCTTTCGTGTGGAACGAATAAAAGTGAGTGGCTTTCTTTTTGCAGTAAATTATCTGGAATTTTAAAGCAAGCTCTTTTAGGTTAGGTTTCAGTGTTCTGTCAACAATTATCTTAGCATATTTTCTCCTAGGAATACTGCAATAATTACCTATTCATTTTTCCCCCCTCAATTTTTTCATGTCTAAGAAAAAATAAAATTGCTGCCAGAAAAATCAAGTGTGGAGATCCAGACAGTTCATAGCTGAATTGACTGCATCTGCCTAGGAAAAAAATAAAGTTTATTAAAACTGGCCAAGCTGAGCTACCTTTGACCTCTTGACACACACCCCTCCATGAGTAAAACACAAACCCTTGGTTTTTCCAAGCTACAGCAAAGGAAAATACCTCAGTCCAGTCCAGTTAAAATTATGTCAGTGAAAAAGTGTTGTTGAGTCTGTTAAGAGAGCACAACTTCCTAAGCAACAAGAAATTATCTATAGATTTACAGTATCTATTTTTCTGGCAGTTGAGGGGACATTGTACCTGTTTGCTGCTTAATGGGCCCTTAGGAACATTTCACTGACCTGTATGTTCTTGTATATCAGAAATAATTCCTCGGTACCAATGCAGCTAAAGTGAATTATGGCCTAAGTCCACAAGATGTTAGTTACCATTTACTTAACCTTCACTGGCATTTTAGAGTGATTAACTTCATCAATAATTTTTAACATCAACTTTCAGCGGCTCTCTTTAAACTGGTTATCACTTTTGAAATCTTAAAATGTCAACAAATATCAGACACAGCAGGGTGAGTTATCTTATTTACCAAGTCTGAACTTTGTTCCATGACATTGCTCCATGTCATTATTCAAGTTTTCAGAACTGATGACTTTTCAGCACTAACCTGGACTCTGGTGTAGTGAGATGATTTTCAAATGAACTACAGCCATTGAATTTACATTTCTTCCAAATGGCCATGATTCTAGAATTGGTATTTGGAATTCTAATTTAAAGGAATGGAAGAAAAGCCTTCCTTTGTTATAAACAGGTCCTTTCAAAAGTGAATTGGTATAAATGAAGAATTCCTCCTTAAAGTGTTCAAGTGCTCATATCTTCTAGAAGTCTTAGAACAGGTGCTTTGAAATTTTTTTCCAGTTGCCTTGATTTTTTGTCCTGATGGTAGCCTTGATGAAATGCTCTCTCTATTAAGTGTGCAGCACTGCCATTTTGCTTCATTAGTAGTGCCCATGGAAATTTTATCTGGGCACGCAAGTGCAGGTACAAACAACCTTCCAGACAATACAACTACTTCAATGCTTTGGGAAGAAGTTCTTCATTTGCATCAATGTATTATACAAGATTCCCCCTTTCCAACATTATGCACAATCCTCATATAGATAAGAGTAGGATTTAACATAAATATGCAGACCTATCTCATATTGGGGATCATCAGGAAAGGAACATAAATAACATATGAGGCAAATTTTGGTATTTAAAAAAAAAGCCCAATATTCTAGATCAGGGGTGTCAAACTAAATTTCATTGAAGACCGCATCAGGGTTGTGTTTGACCTCGGGGGGCCAGGAGGGCATGACCAGCTCGACATCGCTCATTTCGGGGGCACCTGTGGTGGCCTGGGGGGGGATCTACGTTTGCTAGTAATTTGGTTTGCTAGCACTCTGCCAGAGGCAGGGAGGCCATGCACAGCCCTCCTGAGCTCCATTTTCACTGACAGAGGCACAATGGGCCGGTCCTTTGCTGTTTCCAGGGTGGTCCATGGGCCAGATCTAAGCACCCCACAGACCGGATCCGTCCCCCAGGCCTTGAGTTTAATACCCCTGTTCTAGATGGACATTGCACTTTTACTTGCTCTACACCCTCTTCCAGTTTGCACCTAACAGTAAATGCAAACATGTCTTTGCTACTTCTTTTTTTCCTGTCATGTTCATAAGTTGTTACCTTCACCTCACTGCAGCCCATGAATGAAATAAGGATAGGTTGTCCTTACATGCACCAGTGCTGAAGTAATGTTTCTCTTGTTAAGTGGACAGCCTCCAACACCCTCAGGGTTGAATCCATTTCCATGTTGACTGCTATCCAGACAGAAACCTGGCCCCCACTGTGGCCTAAGTGGAGAAAGGTTGAAATCTGGAGTAGGGGTTATGAAGCCAGCTTCATTTTCAGCTGATACATATACATGGGAAACAACTAGCAAAAGGTTGCAGCGATGAAAACCCCAAGTAATGCCAAAGGAAACAGCAAATTTCTGCTATATCTTTCTGCCAATTCAAGAATCAATGGACAGCAATTGAACTTATAGTGGGAAAAGGACCTTCATGATGGGAAACTCATTGTCATGGCTATTTTAATCTGGGTTCTCACTTGTTCATGTTTTTCTACCTATTCCATTTTAGGTTTCCAAAAAGTCCCATCAATTTCTTGCTGACAGCAATGTTTAAGTTACTGAACTGAGAAAGTTAATTGCAATTGAGCACTTGGTTTCTCACTGCATTATAAAAAGATGTGATTTGCCACTGAAACATGAACAAGGTAATAAGGTACAACTCACCAAATTAGACCAATGTAATCCAAAGCACATTCTGAACTGCAGAATATGTTTAAAATGGCTTAGTTGAAATTTAAACAGTTAAATTTAAAGTTAAATATTTACATTTTTTTAAAAAATGCTTAAGCAAAAATAGACATATTGCTTAATTCTTATGAGAAGATAGATTTCAACCAAATATTTTGGTAAATGAGGACTGAATTGCTCACATTAGAATAAATGCTTACTTATATTACCTTTGAGACCATGTTTTGGAATATGTTAAAGCTAATAATGAGGATGAGTTGCAATTGTTACATATATATTTTACAGTGATAGCTACATGACTACCCTATTTATTTACATGGGATACTCTATTTGCCATATGTATGACAGAGTCAGTCTTTCATATGTCATATTCTTCTGTGAAATATCTGATTCAAAAGGCTTCTACAGAAGAGGTGAGAGCTAATAGTTTTTCTTAAATAAAATGCAATGAACATAAGATTGACTTGCTGTCCAAATATCTCTTTCAGTCTATGCAATATGGGTCCTGTATTGTTGTAGGGCTATAGCTCCAATTGTATCCAACTAGAAGATTGGGGTGGTAGAAGATGCCCAACATTTTTGGAGAATACCAAGATCAGAAAAGCTGTCATATTTAATTCATTATTTTGCTCCTAAACAGGTAGTCCTATACTTAATGCCACAACTGAGCCCAAACTTTTTGTTGCTAAGTGAACCATTTGTTAAGTGAGCTTTGCCCCATTTTATGATCTTTCTTGCCACAGTTGTTAAGTGAATCACTCCAATTGTTAAGTTAGTGACACAGTTGTTAAGTGAATCTGGCTTTCCCACTGACCTTGTCAGAAGCTCGTAAAAGGTGATCACATGACCCCTGAACACTGCTGCCATCACAAATATGAGTCAGTTGCCAAGCGTTTTAATGTTGATCACATGACCATGGGGATGCTACAATGGTTGTGTGAAAAATGGTCATAAATCACTTTTTCCTGTGCCATTGTAATTTTAAATGGTCACTAAATGAACTGTTCTAAATTATGGACTACCTGTAATGATCAAGTAAACATTGGCTCTTCCATTATGTCAGCCCTTTAAAGCAGACCAGGTCAAAAACAGACTCCACAAGAAATACAACTGTAATTTACTGTTTGGACTATCATAATAGAATCTTGAAAAACTGATAGTCTATCCCCTTCACTCCCTTTCATATTAAACAGAGATGTTTGACCATTTTTAAGTTTCTTATTTATACTTTCTTGATTTCCCATTGGACATCAGAATTTCCTAATAGTCTGAACTCATTTTTTGCTAAGTCTCCACATATCTTCTCTATGTTCCACTACAGCTGAGGAAGGGAGTAGTTTGTTTGTTTGTTTTACTTTGTGACACTCTGTCACACAAATGTGTGGAGTAGTTTGGCTTCCTATCAGGTATGTGAATCGGTTTCATAACAGAATAGAGACAATCATTCCATATTATGGGTTAATTGTTGCTAAAAACAAATTAACCAAAATCAGCTTCTTCACTGTAACAACAGCAGGATTTAGCCAGAAAGTAAGTTAGCCAGTTGAAACCTAGCAGAGTTTGGTATTGAGCTTCTACCAATAACTGAAATAAATATTTGCAGTTTTTGCAAAACCTTATGCCTCTTTGTTCATAGGGTTTCTATTAGTGATGAATATTACAAAACAGGCATGTATGCTTGATATAAGCCAGAGGACCAGAGGAAGTTAAGTAATCCATAGAAATAACATCTTATGACATGCTTGATGTAGAAGCTAATGTAACCCTTAATGCTATACAGCTTGTCCTTGACTTATGATCACAATTGAGCCCAAAATTTTTAATGCTAAGTGAGACAGTTGCTAAGTGAGTTTTGCCCCATTTTACAACCCTTCTTGCCACAGTTGGTAAGTGAATTATTGCAGTTGTTAAGTTAGTAACATGTTTGTTAAGTTAATCTGGCCTCACCATTGACTCTGGTTCTCAGAAGATCACAAAATATGATCACAGGACCCCAGGACACTAAAACCGTCATAATATGAACCGGTTATCAAGCATCTGAATTTTGATTACGTGACCGTGATTACCATGGGAATGCTACAATGGTTATAAATGTGAGAAACAGACATAAGTCACTTTTTTCCTGTGCCATTGTAACTTTGTCACTAAATGATAGTTCTAAGATGAGGGTTACCTGTATGCAATAAACAAAAGTTTGTGTATCTGTTAAAAAATGGAGAAATTCTCTATGTGCACAAAATGACAATCGAGGCTTGTGAGCACATCCATTGGGCCCAAGATGCTGACTGTGAAAAAAGACAAAAAATACAGTAAGGTTCTTTAGGCAAGAATAAAGAAACCATTGGAATATTTTTTTTTTGCAAATCTCACTTTCACTTACTGCCAAATGATTATTTCCAATGTTGTTATTCTATGTTAATAACTTGCACAGCCTTGCTCTCAATGTAAGAGAGGGTAAAATATAACATTTTCAAAGTTTATATGTTATAATTTCTCAAATAAAACTCACATGTGAATGCCTCCCTCCTTCTTCAATCTTATACGAACAGAAATTTAGAATACCAGGAAGAAGTATTTTAATACAATCTGCTTCCTTTTTCCTTTTAAGATTCAGCATATGTGTGCAATTTTCTATATCTTTCCTGTTTAGAACCATCTCAAAAGGATGAGGAGGAGGTTTTATAGAAGAACTAAATTTGCCCCAATACATAAACATATACCAGCCAATATGGATTTAACTGAAAAACAGTAAGAATCTTAGCAAGGTATGAGAAATCTGGTTGCATTACCAAGTCAAACACTACTGATATGCATTTTCTGATTTGTTTATTCCCTCTTTAAGTTAGCCTAAAAGACAAAGGCAATTTGTAAATGAGAAGATCAGTCTGTGTCCCTATATGTCAGACTACAGGATTTTAATTATCCATTCTTATCATCATATGTGATGTTTCCCAAAGAGCAAAATTTTGCTGCAAGGCTTTGAAAAGAGCAAAATTCTGTTTTTAGTTTTACATACTTGCCTGCACTAATATAGATGGGGCTGGGGGGATGTTGTGTCTAGCTTAGCTCCAGAAATTCCATAATAAAATATAGTGGTTTGGAACCAGAAAGCTAAGCCTTTGGCAGAGTAAAAAGCCTGCAAACCAACCAGGGGCATTTTTGTTAATTAACTTCAGATAAAATGTCACTTGCAAAGGACTTGGCTATGAAACTAACCCTTTAGTGGATTGATGAAAGTAAGTCAACTGTGGGAGTGCCTGAGATATTTTCCTAATATCAGATGCAGTATGTAACAGGAAATGTCTGGGCTTGCTTTTAGCTCATGTTTTTTTTCAACATGGGGAGCAGGTGGATTAATTATTACACTTTAAATTTTAAGTACCTATGATATATTGCAAAAATAGTTGCTGCAGTTGGGTCTTGTCTTGTCACAAACTGGCTGTTGTGGAAAACATGGTTAGTTACAAAATTAGAATACTAAATTACAAAAATAAAAAGTTAAGATTTACTAAAATTTTACTTGCCACTCATTGTAGCCTCCTTCCATAGACATTCTCTATCATTCCTGTAGTTTCATTATGTGGGCACACTCGAACCCAGAATATTAACCTACCATAGCTTCCCATATACTAAAGCTTTCGATCCCATTTGGAGACCAAAGACATTCTTGGTAATATCTGACCTGAATCAGCACCCAAATCTTTATCTGTCTCTGAAACTAACAACCGCACAAGATTACAAATGGTAGCAATGATAGGAAAGTTAGAAGTTATGTTATACTTAGAGCTGCCAGATCTGTATTGCAAAAATCTGGACAAGAACTAGCTGGCAGTAAATAGATGAGAAAAATACTAAATTTTTGCTGTCATCTAGTAGGCACATAGTGATTTAGTCCAGATCTGGTAGCTGACTGATTGTTTGAGGAACCGCTTTAGGCCTAACTTCTGTTTTAATTTATGTCTTTTTGCAAAAAAAAAAACAACCTTTAGTATATAAGAGTATTCTGAAAGTGGCCAAGAGTTTGCCTAATTTTGAAAAGAAGGAACAAAAGTCAAATATCTTAAGTGCTCCTGCTCTTAGTTTGTCTTCATATGAGAGTTTTTGTTATAGCTGAATTCAAAGATAAAGTAATCCACAGCCTAATCTGGCTTTTACTGGCAACTAATCAGGTTCTCAGCCAAAAATGACAAGAGGCAACCCCCTACCTATGTAGTTATACTTGGCTCCCTTGTGTTTCTCAATTTAGTACAATGAGGTCAATAGAGTGTGAATGAGCTCCTAATTTTACTATGTTTTCCATATCTAGTTATTAAGATAGGTGATGAGGATTTCTGAAGCAAGCCACAGGATGATTGTGAAAAACATTTTGGCACTTCTCAGAGCTCTGAGACATGCAGTGTACTAAATTATTGTTTATAGTTTATTAAGTTTATTCTTACAAATGTTTTTTTTCTTTATTTGCATCTAAGCATGGCTCAAACATGCTGTAGCTACATGTATTTTCAGCCAAGTCCATGTGACATTGTTTTAGACTCATTTCCAGCTGATAAGTAAGACAGCCATAAATTGCCCTTTCCTATATCCCCATTAAAGTAGCATTTTCCTCTTTTTCTGATAAATTCAATGGCAGTTTTATAGTTTTATGTCAGGGTTTCTCAGCCATTACCTTACAGGAAAATTAGGTGATTGGCAGAGATGTGGAACAAAGGCAATAGAGATAGAATAGTGATCAGCCAATTATTTTTTTAAATTTTTTTTATTTTATTTTTTTATTACAAACGATCTTCCATTAAACAGGAAAATATTAGAATGTGCAGAAATGAATAGACTAACACTTGCAATTAAAGAAAAGGAACAAAGTGAATACTATATGATATGGGAACTATTTTACTAATGGCTAGAGAATAAATATGAAAATTAGAAATAAAAGAAGAGTAGCGAAATGTAGAAAATCTGTGAATAGAATTAAATATGTTAAGATGATGATTGTTATAATGAATGACATACCGTGTATATTAGCAATAAAACAAAAGTAGGAAACTAATACTAATGCAAAGAATATGGTTGTAACTTTGTTATTGCACAAAATACTTGTACTCAGACAACACACTGTTTAATGGAAGATCGTTTGTATTAAAAAATAAAATTAAAAAATTATTTAAAAAATTGGCTGATCACTGTTCTACCTCTATTGCCTCTGTTCCACATCTCTGCCAATCACCTAATTTTCCTGTAAGGTAATGGCTGAGAAACCCTGACATAAAAATATAAAACTGTCCACTAACTAAAATCAGCAATTTCCACTGATTTTTATAAGACTTAAAATTTGGGCATTTATCATATGATTATCAGCATCCATCATAATGTGTTAGAAATTCTTGCTCATTCCTCTACATATGTATCAACTGCATTGTGAACATATGCACATTAAAAAGAACTAAATCTGGCATTATGGGGTCAGTTTTTCCAATCAAGGTTTTCCAATCAAGTATTGTAGTACATGTCTGTGCAAACATTTAACTATAGATGCAATTTCATACAGTCTTTGCCTTCTTTAAAAAAAAATCCTTAAAAGTTGGAAATTGATTTTTCCCTGGCAATCTGCTCTTTGGGAGAAGAAAAGGTTGCATGAAAGGAAAAGGGGAATATCAGAGACAAAAAGAATGAGTTGCCTTGTCCTTTTTTATAATTCTGACTTCACTCATTCAGAGCAAAAAAAAAAAGGCACATTACTAATGGTTTAATTGATTGGTAACATTTTCATTTTAAAAAGTGAACACTGCCCCAATTTCAAGTACATTAACTTTTCCCAACTCTGGCCCACACAACATGTTGAACTTTGCTTCCCGTAATTCTCTGAGAACATGGTCTTTTATATAGCTGCAATTCTTCAACCAGATGTGAAGTCTCTCTGCTAAGTTTGTTTTTTGTAGTAGTAGCAGGAACTAGAATATAAAGGCCACTAATTGCTGTATCTGGTATCTGGTATATATTCTAGAATATATTCTATCAGAATAGAACATTCTATTCAATATTTTACAATCGCTATTCTATAAGATTCATATAACCTTGAGTCTCTTGCTCTTGGCCCCATTGGATACAGATCAGTGACTCATTATTCAAATCTGCTAGTTTTTGATCAGAAACAGTTGTTGGAAACTCTCAGGTTGTTGCCATTTATTGGATAGTTTTCTACCAAAGCACTTACACTGTATACTGTTTCATATCTCAAAATGACAGGAGCCTCTGCTATCAGATTTCAGCAGTCATAGTGTCAGGGCAATGAAGATTTAATAGCTGACCAGCTGCTGTAAGGTTGTAATGCTGTAATACTACAATGATGTAATTATGATGTAATGGTAGCAATGAGTCAGCAGAGTTATTTGACTGCTACCACTTTAAGAGGCTGTAATATAACAGAGACCATGTGAGGGTGTATCTTTCTCTCCATGTGTGCTTCCATGGTGTAGTGATTACTGATTGCTATCTGTTTAAGGCCTGTATCGAAGTACTTGTGTGTATATATGCTTTTAGAGATAAAAACCACTATATGTAAATACAAACCTGTGTGCTGTATTTGCTCCTGGGTTTTTTCACCTAGTCACACTGTGTGCACTCTGACAATATGTATCAAATTGTTCCCAAGGGGTTGTAACTTGTAATGTGTTTGTGCAGTATATGTGTGGATCCAAGCACTGAAAATGTGTCATTAAAAGAAAAATTCATAATATACCTTATTTGCACTTTTTTTTTAGTTTGCTTATTACTAGGAATTCCTATGTTACACTTGTACTGGTGCATTGATATAAATGAAGAAATATGTTTCCCCTCCTTCTATTACAAAGGCTGAAGAAACATTCAAAAACGTTTTGTTTCTGACTTAGTAATTTGTTTTGGGACAGGTCTAATTACATACAATCGAGTATTCATTTCACGCGGTTTTACTCTTAAGGACTTAAAATATCTGTCATAATTCCAAATGGAAATAGGAAGTGAATTACCTTAAAAAACTGCCTAAAGCAGTTAAAGCAAAGATGAACTGTCGGCATCAAGCTATAATAGATGGGAAACATAAGGGAACCAAATTAATGATTAATGTGGCATTACTGTTCTCTCTCCCAAACATAACTGGAGATATTGCTTCAAGATGATGGGGTGGAATTTCTCAAAGCATTTAGAAAGAGGCTCATCTGAGTACTGAGCACTATATATTCAGTGTGAAGTATAATACCATACAATGGAATATGCTATATTCAGTGGTGGGATTCAATTTTTTTTACTACTGGTTCTGTGGGCATGGCTTGGTGGGTATGGCTTATTGGTCATGTGATTGGGTGGGTGTGGCCACTTTGGGCCTAGTGAGCCTCCCCAAAGTCCCCTGGGAGCCAAAATGGGTCATGGGGGGAATCGCACTGCATCCCCCCCCATGCCCGTTTTGGGCCTAGTTGGCTCCCTGCACATAC
>JANHFL010001937.1:83635-104185 GCA_032468155.1 Oxyrhabdium leporinum | reverse complement strand
TGAACCGCTAGATTGAATCAGCAGAAGTGGCCTGCAGTTCAACACTCTAACCACTGCGCCACCTAGGCTCATATAATATATGCTGTATCTTGTGGGTGTGATGAGACTCTAAACTGAAGATGGTTTTGACCCCTCCCTCGATCTTAGCCTGAACATTTCTACAAAAAAATTAACTAAATTTAACCAAGAATGGCATCCATATATATTACACAGCAAGGTAAGTACAAACTAGAGTATGGTTTCTAAAATTTGTTCCAATAGTACTGCCAAATGGTACGAGAACCCATAAAAGGGGCAGAATTTAAATATTTACCTACATTATTTTCCTTTTTACTTTATTATTACTAATAATATCCCCCCTCAAAAGAACAGTACTTCATCATGGTTGAGAGGCTTATGTCTTCTACCAATGCTAAGGGCTATGCTGAAGAGGCGCAACCATTTCAAAAGTGAAAGTACCAGGGTTTTTTCGCGAGGGGGGGAGCATCTGGATTTAGGATTAATGAGCAGAGATTTAGAGACTAAAGTTCTGTAATTTTAAAACACAAGTTTTTTATCAATGTTGAATTGGAAACAAATGAAAAACAAGCAACTTAAAATTTTGGTTAATTCCAAAATACCAATAATAATACCAATTCGCAGAGTGAGTAACGAACAGTAGAAGGTGAAGAGACTATTGAAATTCACGAAGACCAAAAGAAATTGAAGTTACTAAAGGGTTGAAAGCTCTATTGTTTAATCAAAATCTAGCTGGGAAAATCAAGGACTGAATGAAAGAACTGAAAGAATAGTCTTTTCAAAATTGAAACATATTACATGAAAATTTTGGTTAAAATGGGGTAGAATATTAATGAAATTGTTAAAATGATTCCAATTGCAATACTGGCACAAGCAAACCCAACAGGTATATGCCGCAGCCTATGTAACCAGTTGTTAAGAAAGTTCTTTAAATAAATATTTTTAATGTTGGGAGAAGGGAAGTTGGCACTCTTCTACAAAGAAGTCATATGAGAAATAAAAATATGTTTATGAATTTATTATCAAATGCAATAAGCTGGAAAATGGAAAGATAACTTTAAAAAACCCAACTTTATTACTTAGCCTTTATTGTTCACCTGAAAAGGTTCAGAAACTATACACAGGGTACTTTATGTCTGCATTCTATGAATCTTGATGATGTATGTGGCTTGAGAGTATCCATTTGACAGAAAGTTTCCCAATAGATCATTTGTCCATTAAACTAATACAAAACATCTCCAAGATTGGCCACGTTTCTCTCACTTCCCATTTTCCTTTTTTCCCCTCCCTAATCAACTTGCTTGCTGAAGTTTCCAAAACTCACAAATGCATGCTATTCAACCAAAATTTATTCTCATCCTGAGAAAGGTAGAAAAACAGGTTGCTTAGAAAAATTGTCACAGGTTCTTTTTTAAATTGTACCCAATTAGATTGACACAGATACAAAAAAGAGCCACAATAGTACTGGATCTTGAACAGGTAGTTTTGTATATCTCCCCATGAGGATTGGGGAGATGTTTTCTTAAAAAAAGAGAAAGATACAAAAATGAAATGTGAAACTTACAAATCTGTATGTGAGTGCTTTCTATTATCTCTAACCCATTCTATTGCTATTCTGTTCTATTGCTATCCTCACTCTAGAATTTCTTCTGGTTTTTTCCCCTCTGTTTACAACCAATCTGCAGTCTATTACACATTTACACAATGTGCTTTACTTTACTTCTTTTTCATCATCCACTCCCTTTGCAGCAAAAATGCATTACTTTATTGGGCTGTTTTTCTCTATTTGCTGGTAGCTGCAGACCGTTCAAAACACAGGTCTCCTCCAGTCTCTTCCCACACCTGTTTCAAGGTTGCAGCTTTATTGAACTATCTGCCAGGCTAACACTGTGGGGAAAAGGCTCAAATGATGTCTGCATTTTTTCTAACCAGTCTGTTCTTCCATAAGAAGAAACTGTATTTTCCCTTAAAGTCTGCCTAACAAGAGAAAATGATCTATTTTATATCTTATTTCCCCTTTACCTGAAATTCTGTACTCTGAACTTCCAAAGACAAGTTGCCCCAAATTAAGCAGCTTGTCTTTCATTCAGGAGTTCAACCTACTAACCAGACTAGAGATTTCTGTGCCCTTGGAAATATTACTGAGAAATATTATTCATGTGCTGCCCAAAATCATCAATTTAAACCTTCCCCCTCTACTTTGATCAACATTAAAAAAGACAAATTTAAATTCTGATATTTTATTCATGAGCCTACAAGAATAAAAGACATTAGTTTCATGAGATCAAGAAAGATCTTCAAAATACTATTGTCACTTAGATATTCTTAATAATCTAGCTTCTTGTTGAGGAAGAATGGTTAAATTCAAGATAATTAATTCAACACCCACTTTCATTGGGAATAAACAGTTTTGAGAACAGACTATGATGCAGAAAACTGGTGTTTCATTACATAATTCGTCCAATAGTTTACCCCCACCCACCTGCATAAAAGAGGAATAGAAGAAAATAAGCAGATTTGGGAGAATTAGGCATACATAATCATTATCTCTTCAACTGAAATTGAACCATCTATTTTCAAATGATCTTTCTTTAAATGAAATGGACATAAATATTTGGTGAAAGCATGCTTATAAACACTAGTATTGACTTCTGGTTTGATGTCGCTGTGAGATCGATGCAGGGAAGCAGGGCTTGGCATTCCCACGCCGAATCCTCTTCATCGGAGGGTCCCCGAAGGGGGTTAAAGTCACCCCATAGGGGTGACATACAAAGGAGGGGCACCCTGCAGGCTGTGGAGAGTGGCGGCTCTCCTGCTGGACCCAGGGTTTCTTCGCTTTTTGCCAAGACGAAGATGAGGCAGCCATTATGGCTGCCGTGAAGCTGGGGCAGCCGAAGAAACCAAGACTGTGCTGGAGTGGTGAGAGTGGACAGTGATTGGAGCTGGGTGAGCTGATTTTTAAACTTTGCCTAGGATTTGACCCCAAAGAAAATAAATCCGAGAAAAGAGGCTCTTTGGAAGGTTGTTAAGCGGCGACCAAAGAGTGGCAGAGAGAAACTGCACCCAAAGAGGAAATAAGTTAAAACTACAAAATAGAGAAAGATTAGATGTATAAACTTTATTGGCAGAATTTTGAATAGGCATTTTAAAATGCTGGACATTTGACTGTTTATTGAATAGCTGAATATTTTTCTTGAATTAACTGGAAATAAATAATTGGCAGAATAGCCTTAACGTTGAATTCTAAACTGAAGGCACCATTTACTGGTGAATGCATACATATTATGTCATACTCTAGAATAACAAAAATAACCTTGGAACCCTGACAAAGAAAGAAAATAACACCTGAAGGTCTGCTTTATTATCTATTGCTCCATACCTATCTACTGTAAGATCACCAGAGGATTAACTTTGAAAACCTGGAGGATATCTAAGAGAATGATTTTTGAGTATTGGAATTAACTAGCAGCTTAAAGAGTGGACTTAAGGAGCTATTTGGAAAATTCCCTGAACTGTATAAATGGAATCAACTGACTAATTGTGGGATATAAAGAACTATAATCATTGTATCTCCTGATGAACAATGCATGAAGTAATTTGCTGGCTTTGGGAAGCTAAAAAGAATAGACCTTTGAGTGGTGACAGACAATTGACAGTACATTGAGTAATATTTGGACTTTTTAAAACAAGAAAGATGGCTCATCAGGAAGAATTGGAGGCACTTCAAAGAGAAACTGTGTTGATGATCCAAAGTATCTGTGATACTATGATGAGGAACTCCAGGGAGATAAAAGATCTACTACATGACATAACTGGAAAAACGGAAAATGTACAAGGAATAATGAATCAGAATAATAAAATCCAGGAAACAAGGGAGATAATTGGAAGCATAGAGGATATAGAACAGACTACACAACAAACAGAACAAAGAGAAAAGAAGGAGGAAATAACAAAGTGGGGTGAACAAAGTGGGGATAATGTATATTAGGAGGTAGGAAAATGGAATTGAATAAATCGAAAGATATTTTTGGGGAAAAGATAGAGGATTTGGTAGCAGAAAATAGTGGAAATGGAAATAATGGCTGGGTTGAATATGAAAGATGTAGATAAGGACCCAAGGGAAGAGTAAGGGAGGCATGTTAAAAAGAGAAGAAGTGCAACCTCTAAAAGAGTGAGAGATGACGAATAGAAAGGATTTTTTTAAACAAAAAAACAACAAGATTGGCTGTATTAAGAATTAGAATAGGTTAAGAGATTAGGAAAAGGAGGAATATGGTTATACATATTTTTGCATATTTAAAGTGAAAAATAGAGATTAAGATTAGACTTTAAAAAAGGGTGTTATCAGGTATATTTAAGAACAATGTTATTACTATTAGAAGGATGTAGTAAATATTGAATAACTGAAGAATGAAGGCTTATGTGCTGACATGAATATGTCATTAGAACCATGTAAGTTTGATTAACATAGTAATTCTCATTATATTATTTTTGTATCAATATGAATGATACTCAAATGCCACACTGTCCATGTAATAATATTGATGTATATTTAAAAATAAAAAACTTGATCAAAAAAATAAATAAAGAAACACTATAACATTTAACTAATCATTCCAAAAAGGAGGCTGCTATTCTTCACCATAACCTGGAATTGATTCAATGTGAAAGGTTCAGCCCTTACAAGCAACTTCAAAACTAAACTGATGCTTCATTTTTTTAAAAATGTGTTTCAAATTATTTGACCAAAATGGAAGGATATGAAAACAAACCTCAATTACTTTGTTTAAATTCACATCAGTATTTTATAGGAGTGTTTTCTTTTAAGAAGTGTATGGATTAATCTTTAAAACTGCTTGAGTCAAGGCATTATGGAAGGATGTGAAATGAACATGAAAGTGAAGATAGAAGAGAATGCAATTTTATATGACTGAATAGAGAAAAAGCTCAACTATCATACCCAAATTAATATATTTCTTTTCAAGTTCATCCTGTGTTTTTTCATTCTAATATGTATAAATGGAAATTATTACGGTTGAAATAACTATTTTCACTAAAAACTCAAGATTCACCAATCAAAATTCAATGTACACTAAACAATTTACATTTTTCTGAGACATTTTTTCTCTATTTATCTTACATATCTCATGCTTTCTCTTGAATAGGAACTTCCAGGGAATTCATGAATATAGACTAGACTGGAAAGTAAAAAAAATCTTTAAAAAGCAACAGAAAAATCAATTATTGTTGCAAATATTATTGCAAATGGCATGGCTACATCAATGAAGTAACCAGGAATTGAGCTTGACATTACTCCCATTTAAAGACTGGGAGTAGAAAATCCTTGCCAATTGTTTACAAGCTTTTCAGAGATATACCAACAAATCTATCTCAATGTGTATATTACAAGACAGTAATTCTTTAGAATGAGCTTCTACAAGCTTTCAAAAGTTTCTTAGACTCCTTATATAGTAATATAGAAAACAGAAACTTATTCAGTATTTACAAGCTATCTTGATTTCTAGAAATCTTGAAAAATCACAGCAACTCTTTTATTCCAACTTTAGAATATTCCTCATTAGTTGATATACAAAACAAGATGTCAAAGAATGGAAGGAATATAGATGTAGGGTATTTGTAGAGACTTATATATGTCATTATATAATATATAAAGGAGGTTGTAAAGTAGCCTTGACTTTGGCTCCATGTACTGTTTATTTCAAGTGCCTGACAAAAATGGCACCCAACAGATTATTTCTGCAGAAATATAGCCTTAACAGAAAGATGTTACCCTAACTTCACCCTAATCAAAGCTACTTTGTCTGTTTCTTTCCATTTTTCACCATCTCCTCTGAGTAAGGCCCATACAGTTTTGAAAATTTGACCCAGGTATGGAGATTCCTTTCCTTTAGATTTCCTTTCTTTTTTAAATGTTTCAATATACAAAATTTGCATCTTTGACAATGCTGACTCAAAAAAAAATGATCTCCTTACCATTAGCCATGAACAGTTTTTCAGGCAAAAATAGGCTACTCCAAAAAGGGATAGTTTAATGTAGCCTTTCACAACTGGTACCTTGCCATGAAATTAAATATAGTTCAATTTATAAAACTCCCTGTTGGTTTGAAGGAATCTGCATCCAGTACCAGGGAGTGTGTGCTTGACAGGAAGAGCTCATAAAAAATTCACATTTCTCCCACTGACATGGAAATCTTGCTTTCAGTTTTGAAGGGTGGGATTGGTCAGTTTTCGCCCCCTTTCTTGTGCCTTGCTCTAGCCATAAACTAAATGTATTCAAATGCAGCCATGTATTCAACATCTTTAAAGCTCTGGGGCAAAATCATGCATTTCATGTATTCTTTTGAACTATAAAAACTACCTTAGAAACATCAATTTTCTTTTCTGAATTATAATATAAGTAGACTTAAACAAGCAAAAAATACTGCAATTTAAAAGCTTGGCTAATGTTCTGCCTCTTAACAGAAAATAGATTATCAAGCCAGCAACACCTGTACTTTTATGCAACCCAACAATTTTGCAATGTGCAAAGAAGCATCACAGTTGCCTTCACTTAGAGCAATGAACTGTGAATTGACATGTAAATATTGTTTGGAATTAAGAAGGGAAAGGAACCAAGGTCAAGAATTATTTGCAGAAATGCAAGCAAATGAATTAAATATAACTCAAATTCTCCAAAGCAGTCCATGCCAATTATAGCTTCCAGAAATGTTGGACTACAGCTCTGTAGTGGTTTATCTCAGTTGCAATAATAGAAACTGTAGAAACTGTGGCATTAGGTCTAGGGGGAAATGTTCTAGAAGAACTCAGTGGTATTACCAATGTAGGAGAAACAAGTTCAACTAAATCCCACTAATTCATTGCCAACCCACCATAATTCTGGTGCTTTGTATATAGATGGGAAATTAAAATATAATATAATATTTGTACGCTATATTTCCCTTCAAAATATCAGCTACAAAAACTTAAGAAAAAAATGTTACAGAATTAGTTCTTCCAAATTAAAAGAGAGGCAGATATCTAATTTTACACATATCAAAATTAAAATTTATATATTTAAATTTAAATGTCAAGATTATACATTTGACATTGATATTATTTTATATCAATATTAATTTTATGGAATTCTAATATATACTAACAAGCTACATTCCCACAAGAGACTTTTAAAAAATTAATCAGCAACCAACAAGCACCTGGATCCAACCTTTCTCACAACTCTAATGGGAAAACGGTTCTCAGATGATCTAGTGTGACAGAGTACCCATGGGACAGTCTGTTTAGAACAGGATCAGAAAAGCTGTACTTTTTATGAACACTGAGCTTCAGCTTTTTAAGAATATATCATCATTATTTTTAGGCTCTGCTGTTGAACACTTATTAATATAGCTGATTATGAGATTTGGAAGGTGACTGGAAAAGTGCCGTCTATTACCTCTCAGGCCT
Organism: Oxyrhabdium leporinum; assembly: GCA_032468155.1. NCBI lineage: Eukaryota > Metazoa > Chordata > Lepidosauria > Squamata > Cyclocoridae > Oxyrhabdium > Oxyrhabdium leporinum. Next base: position 96,703 of record JANHFL010001937.1, on the reverse strand, counting down.
CAAACTGGGTTCCTCAGAGGTATTCAATATGTAAACACACATGGAAAAGATCAACTTACCAATTTTAACATCTGAAACATGGTGAACCTTCGCATATATCTAGGTGAACAGTATTCCCTAGGTATACTATAGAAGGACAAATGGAATGCAGCTCTCCATTTCAGTCCCATATTCCCATTCAATAAGCCAGCAGGTACAGATTAGAACAAGAGGTTCCTAGGCTGGTACAACAAAGGAAAAACATATGCATGTCTACTCAATTCCACCGAGTCAGGAGGAATTTATTCCCATGCAAGTGTGGTCTTTGCGGCTTTTTTATATATCCACTGCAGTTTAAATATTCACATGCTTCGTAAAATATTGTAAACCCTATTCTACTTTTAGTATCCAGTTCTAGCATCCAGCTGAGCAAAAACTCATTTATATAAAATGGCATCCAGAAGAAAAATACCTATTACAGTACCAAACAACATAATGTTAATGGTTTAATATGCTGGGGAACCTAGCATATCATACACAATAAAGAGCTACAATTGAAATTAATATGAATTTAAGAAAGATTGGATCAGATCTAAAAGTCCAGATCTATTACAATTTTCTTCTCCATTGTAAATAAAAAACTTTTATGAAACCTATCAACAGGATATAAAACAACAATCCTGAACTATTCTGCCCCCCCTGGCTCTAAGGCAGGAATCGGTTCTTTTCAAAGCCAAATACAGCTGTTATGTAAACATGCAACAGTCACTGGATTTCAAGGCCATTAAATTTATCTATTTATCCAGGAGGACAAGAAGTAGGTGAGTTTAAACTCCTGAGATTGTATAATGTTAGTTAATTTGTTGAAAGTATACCTGCCTGCTAAGCAATTTGTTTAATTTATAGCAACAGATGCTAGTGACAGAATTTAAATAAGTTTAATAGAACAGATAAATTTTAGTGTTTTTTTAATAGGTATATATCTATACATGGAAAAACGTGACATATATACATGGCATTTCATTCACTGACTATTAATCACTTCCTATCTTAACCTGTTTCATGATACATAGAGCAGTTTCCAGTGACAAAACCTGAAAGCAGATGGCTCAAATTTAGGGACAAGCCTGACAGGACACAATTTGAAGAACATGTTGTGGTGATAGCAAAAGCACAGATACAAAATGCTTCTTCCCTGATGGAGTCAGTGAAGAATGGAGGACCCAGGCAATACCGTAATACCATATGAGTTCAGTTAAGAACAGTTTATATGGTTCTTTATAAATAAAAACATTTGGATTCTAGCAGAGCTCACTGCACATTTGGTTAGTACCATACCTAGAGTGCCCAGCACACTGTCTAATAACATTTGATTGAACCAAATATTTCACTGCTTGGTTCTCAAGGAAGCAAATATGGTTACTGGATTATTGGAACCCTGGTGGCACAGTGGTTAAGTACAGATTGTAGGCAAACTCTGCCCACTGCCTGGAGTTCGATCCTGACAGTGCTCAAGACTGACTCAGCCTTCCAAGGTTGGTAAAATGAGGATCCAGATTGTTGGGGGCAATATGCAAATAAAGCTTACATTGTAAACCGCCCTGGGAGTGCTGTAAAACGGTATGGGGTGGTATGTAAGTCTAAATACTATTGCTATTGTTATTCTGTTCCATTATTTCTCTGGTTGATCCTACCCTGGCTTAAAAACAGCCTCTAAAAATTCAATTCTCCCCATTTTTCAGAATAGTAACATTTCTCTACAACAGCAGTTTTCCACAACGGTAAAAACTACAATAGACATCATATTTAGACTCAGCTAAGTAAAAAATTATAAATATCTAGTCTTCCCTTCACATTTTGTACATTTTATCTAGGTGATATGGTGCAGATTGTTGTTTTGATTATTTTCATTATAGAATGTCATCTTTATACGATACTAGTTGTTTAGCAACATTTCTCCTTCTTTATTGAGAAGTTGTCTTTCATAAGGTATTCTTAGAGTTTTAAGAGACATCACAACAAAACACCACCTAAAGGATTAATCCTGCAAATAATTCTCACTATACCATATATTATCATGACATGGCATTTGGTTTTGCTCATAACATTTGCTTTAAAATAAATAAACACGGGAATAATTAAATCTATTTGCTCCTTTACTTACTGACATTCAGAACAGAACTTGAAAAAAATCATTTTTAACATTTAATCTTAATTCAGTGGTGTATCCGCCAATTATATTATACCAGATGAGCTTATCAATTTTATTTATTTGTTTGTTTATTATAAATAATTTTATGATTTAATTGTTTATTCTTTTCAAGCAGATCAGTTCTATTTCAATATAGAAATAGAAATAAATAAATAGGAAGCAGAATCAAATTTAGCCATAATCATTATAATTATCGGATAACTATATCAGATAAATCAAAGAGAATGAATCAGTCTGATCCAGTTAGTAATAGCAATTGCACTTAGACTTATATACCGCTTCGCAGTGCTTTACAAACCTCTCTAAACAGTTTACAGAGTCAACATGTTGCCCCCAATAATCTGGCTATTTTACCAACCTCAGAAGAATGGAAGGCTGAGTCAACCTTGAGCTGGTGAGAGTCGAACTGCTAAAATGCTGGCAATCGTGTAAGAATTAGCCTGCAATACTGCATTCTAACCACTGTACCACCATGGCTCTTCAGAAATACATATCATATCGAAATACTTTAATGAAACAAAACTGCTAATTTGGATTATAAAAATCTATATAACAGATATATTTCTTAGTGAAGGGAATATAAAATTTTGTTTCTATGGTTGCAATCCTATACACACTACATCAGCGCTATCAAACTCCCGGCCCTCAGGCTGGATGCATCACGTGCTGGCCACGCCCACACCCGGTTTAGCAAAGGGGAAAAAAGTCCCGATACATCACGTGACATTTCCATGACCCCCGCACTACATTTACTGGAAAAACAGGAATGCAAAGTACTATGAAGTAGAAACAAGTAATGAAGTCAATAAGACCAAAAAGAACTATTTCATTTATTTATTTGGAGGAATACTCTCATATCTCATTTTGTAGTTTTAAAGATTGATTCATATAGTTTAGGAATATGTATACCATTGGTTAAGTTTGCTGCCTAGAATTGCAATTGGAAATGGGTAGCTATATGAATTGATCTAATGAACAAACTAACAAAGGTCACTGATTTTCATTCATAGTAATGACAGTATTTTTCAAACCTTGGATGCAATTGAAAAAAGTGATATGTATGCACAGGGAAGAAACGGATGCACATAGTAGTTTTGACAAAGAATCATCTTCTTTCCTTAAGCAATTCCTCAATTTGGGTATTCTTCAGATTTGTTGTACCACAAGTCCTATTCCCATCACTAATTTCATGTATTGGTAAAAGACAGCGGTGTAGCTTAACTCATCTGGTAGGCATCAAGTTTTGGGACACTGTAGGAGCAGCTGCTAAGGCAATAACCAAACTCCAATTCTAGTATTGTTCTTCTGTAGATTTCTGTGCTGTCATCACTTCTTTGAATTATATCCAGTCTAGCAAAATTACATGCAAGAATTAAGTAGCTCATACCCTCCTCTGAGGTGATGCTGATCATGCTTTACTATCTTATATGGCAGCATTCTTTCTCCCAAGTTTTCCAAATTCCTCACCACTGCTCCTCTTTCCAGCAAAGCTTCCACTGTGCGTCTCAGTGTTGCAGCTGTCTCTGGCTTTAAACAGAAAGAAAAACATATATTTATAGTGTAGTCAATTATCATTTATCTTATTTACTAAAACAGAATTGGGGGGGAATGAAAAATAATGAAAACAGAGAAAATGCACTGTGTGTGTGTGTTGTGTGTGTGGGGGGTATTGTGTGCATGTGGGTGTATTGTGTGTGTGTGTGTACATGACATTTTTGATAAAATGGTTTCAGTAAAACATATCCATATTATATTGTAATAGTTCATGTATAATTGACATTCGATTGACTCATTCAAAAGGCTTCTTCTTCTTGTGCCATATCCGTCATCTGAAGTTGGCGAGCATGTTGGCGATCCTATTTTTATTAACAGCCGCACAAAAGGCACAAGTAAGAAATCTTCAATTTAATGGATAATTGGAGCCATAAATTTGTCTTTCCAATGTTGAAGAACTAATTTCTTGGCAATAATTAGGGCAAAAAGAGCTCACTCACATTATTCAACTGTCAATGTCGATGTAGAACAGGGGTGTCAAACTTGCGTCATTTTCCCCTTTGCTAAACTGGGCATGGGCGTGGCCAGCACATGATGCATCCAGCCTGTGGGCCGCGAGTTTGACAGCCCTGGTGTAGAAGTAGGTATTTCAAAATGTGCACAAAGTCAATGGCAACTACTTTTAACTGGCTGGACTAAAAAGGAAGGGGAGAAAAGACAGACATTAAAGCAATGGGAAGTCCCAAAAGTTTGATTATTCTCTTATTCATTTGCAAGAATGTAATTTCATATTATACACATATTAGTAGCAGTTTTACAAAGGGTTTCTCAAAAAAATGTTTTTGTAATTTAATGGGATTTTAGAGAAAATGTGAACGTAGACTGCATTCCCAAGTCTAACACTTCATATTCACAAGTGTAACACTCCATAGTACAAAAAACTGAAAACAACTTCTTCTTAGGTCCACTTTAGGATAGTTAAGAAAATTCAGTTAAGAGAGGAATTCAATATTTTAGATCATGAAGAGGAATTGTCTTGAGCTGCACATAAAATATATAACATTAATCACTTAATAATATTAAGGGTTATTATTTTGTGAGACTGCTTTAGCTATTCAGGTGGCATGTAGTTCATGCCTATTTTATAATCTGATGTGAAAGAGGAAACAGATATTTAAGTAATACTCTAAAGAGACAAGGTTATATTTTATCATACATCTAATATGTTATTGTCTAAAGCATCTCCATTCAACTTCATATAGGTACGTATGTGTTACTTTAAGCTTTTAAGCTAAAACATTTAACAGAATCTTGCTGGGTCAGACCAAAGATAATCTAGTATAAAATTGAGTTGTTTCAAGATAGTAACAGCAATCTGCTCCTCAGCATTTCCACCATATCTATTGCTCTCTTTGAATCAGGATTTACTTGTTGCTTGTAGCTTAATCACTAATCTTCGGGCTCCGATTTTACCCAATCTTCCAAAATAATGCAAGCTATCACATCTTCAATCCACCACCTATCAGTCTCACTGTCAATCCCCAGAGCTATAGTGTAAGATTAATATCCATTTTATTACAGCATGCATTATTTTCTAATCATTGGTTATCTCACCTCTCAGACACATTAGTCCTTGACTTGTGACCAAAATTGAGCCCAAAACTTCTGCTGCTAAGCAAGGTAGTTGTTAAATGGGTTTTGCTCCATTTTACAACTTTTCTTGCCACAGTTGTTAAGTGAATCACTGCAGTTAAGTTGGTAACATGGTTGTTAAGTGAATCTGGCTTCCCTATTGATTTTGCTTGTCAGAAGGTCACAAAAGGTGATCAGATAACCCCCGGGACACTGCAACCATCATAAATATGAACTAGGCTGAATTTTGATTATGTGACCATGGGGATGCTGCAATGGTCATAAGTGTGAAAAATGGACATAAGTCACATTTTTCAGTGCCGTTTAACTTCGGTCACTAAACAAATGGTTGTACGTCGAGGACTACCTGTATTTATAATAAAGTATCTAAATATTTTCTTATTTCCTTTATTTTTCTTTTAAAGGTACAACTTACTGCAGCTGGAAATTTCATCCATCTTTCCCAGCTCTACAATATCCTTTCTGAATAAACCAGCCAGGACTATAAACAATATCTAAAATTGAGTACTACTGAGAGATATTCAGTGCTCCCGTTTCAACTCGTTCATGACTCATAAGGAATTTGCCTTTTTCACAACTGTTGCACTTGAGTTGTAATTTTCATTAAACTATCCAACATGATCAAGTTGTTTCATAATTAGTCAAATGCTAGTTTAAAACCCACCAATGTTTATGTACTATCAGACTAAACAAGCTATGGCCCCATAGCTCCCATTTCTATGAGAATTAGGAACCACTCTAACTGAAAAAAAACCAACAATTATGATCAGCAGAATGGTTGCCCACCATTTAAAAAAATGGGTAGGGATGCTGTGCTATTCTCATTTACTGTCCTTAATATCTCAGAAGCTTGTAATAGCATGGACCATAGTATCTCATTGGAAGGGGTCAGCAAATTGCAACTGAAGACACTTTGTTGCAATGGTTGTATTCCTGCCTGCAGAACCATTCTCAAAAAAGGACTAGAGAAGTTCTGTTCAATACCATGGCAATCATGCAGGGAATTCCATTGCATTTGATCTGATCTCCCATGGTGCCGAAGCCTATATGAAGCCATTGGGAAAGGCTGTACAGAGATTTGGAATGAGATGTACAAATGCCTCTCAATTTTGTCTTTTTCATCTGACCCAGGCAAATGAATAGAATGCTTGTGGGCTGTGAAGAGCCAGATAAGGTCAACTGCCTGAAGATTAATCACAGAAAGATAATCATTATCCTGGAAGTTCATCATCTCCAAGCAGTTCTTCTTTCCAGAAACTGTCCTTAAGCCAATACTACATGGGGTGACACTTGCCCTATAGAACCAAGTACAGGATATATGACTACTCATGGATACCAAATAATCACTGAAAGTACCTCAGTAAGGAGAACTATGCACAGCTTCAGATGGTGAGACTAATTTAGCAATTTATGGATGAAAAAACCTGATCTCAGCAGTACATGCTCTAGCAATCTCAACTGAATTATTCCATATAATTCTGCCACTGAAAACAATCTGGAGATTACAGCTGGTGCCCTAAACTGTCTAGGGTAATATACTGTCTCTGAAAATGGCCATGTTATCCCTTCTTTTCAGGTGCTATACTGGCTGCAGATAATATACTAGACTCAATTTAAAGTCGGGTACTTACCCGTAAAGCCCTACTGTGGCAGCAAACCTTTGTAATAAACTTCCAATGCATCTGAGACCCATTTCTTTATTTGCATTTTAGAAAATAATAAAACACAAACGCACAGAATTGAAGCAAATTATTTCATTAAAATATTGGTGCAGTAAGCTATCCAGAATTATTTTCTGTTAATTCCCAATCCCTAAAAATATAAACAAGAGGCTGAAAATCACCAAGGAAAGTAGCCTATCCTATTTAAAAAGCTAACCTCAATTCCAGATTAGAATATCATTTTTCTTATCACTAGAATAGCTTTTAACCCACACAGAGCAGGCTGGTCTCAATAACTCCTCCAACTAATTCTATGATCTGTGATAATAAGGCATAGTGTTTTCCATGTGTTTCTATCCCCAACTGTTATTAGAAAAGCAATTTATCTGCTTTAACTATTCACAATAAAACATATGTAGGAAATACTATACATACATTTTGTTGTGAAATACATTTAAAAAGATTCAGTAACTAAGTAGAACTAGGAGTGTTCGTTCAGGCTACTAATTTAGTAAGAAGTGACCAATCTTTTAAGGGTGAAATACACACGGTTTTAGATTTTGCTAATTCTCAACATCCCAAACCAACATGGTCCTACAAGGCAGACACTGGAAGTGGCCCACTGATTTCTGACCTCTCTAAGTCAATCAGAGAATTTATTTTCCATATTTAGATTTTCCCCAATTGTGTTTCTCACTTGGTCTAGGAATTCTACATGTTTTTTAAGATATTCTCTTTTAAGGTAGCCAGTTCTCCTAAGTATTGATTTGAATGAAGATATATGTAGCAATCACGTTTCAGTTTACACTAAATTTGATGCATCACAAAGTGGTATTTGATTCAAACTGAATAAAATGTATCAGTCTGAAAAAATGTATGCCCTTCCACTGTCTATATTGGAATATTATAAATTATTCACATAATCTCTTAGCAAAATTGAATAAAAATGCCAGACACAGCACTCTCAATAATATTCACCTACTAAGTTTATTTCACAAACACCTAAGATCATTTCAGAAATACTTGTATTTTTTGTACTTTTTATTTAAACTTTGTACAGAAGTTTTAAACATTTCCACACAGTAACTTGGACAGGACAAAATTCTATATTCAAAAAAATGTAAACTGCAAGAAATACAGTTTTAATTATACAAATACTCTAATAAGAGTTTTATTTTGAAGACTAATTCAGGAGGCAAAATACAGATACAGTAAACAACAAACAATATACATACAACTAGCAGTGAGAACAGTTTTCCAAAACAGTTTTTTTTCAATATCATATTGACAATGTTCTATACTTAAAACATTCATTCTATGACGAACTGTGGTAAAGATTGTAGCAATGTTCCATCAAGAAATATTCATTTCCTTAACATTTCTAGATCTATATTCCTACTGTAATAATTCTACTTCACTGAATAATGTGTCCTTTATCAACAGATCATGGACATTGAAGATTTTTTAAGACATGTAGAAGAAATTTTATACATATTTATGCTTAGTTGGTCCATTTTCCCCTAAAATTTAAAGACTTGACATGTTGCATATTACCATTTTATTTTTTTGCTCTATGAAATCTTTAAAAAACTATTGACTTCTAATGTACACACATTATAGAAAATACAACAGCAACAAAAACAAGATACTAAACATATTTTTTTTAAAAGTATACTTATATATCCAAAGGGAAATAAAAATTATCATCACACTGACACTGTATTTAAAACTTAAAGGATGAAGAAAAAGGTATTTACTTAATAAAAGAATTTGCTTTCTTCTTGAAGAAAACTACTAGTTTGTTTGTTTTTTGCACAGCAACTATTTTTATATCCACCTCATTTAAAAGCATGTGTTCATAAACACTTATATTGTTGTATGTCATTGTCATCATTGCTCAGTACCTGACCTAGCCCATGAAGAATCTTACAGAAAAGCAGGGTCATTAGAGCACTATGGAACATTTTACACAAAATCAGAACAAAAATGAAGTATTTTGTAAGCAAGGTTAAAAAAACTCAGTGAAATAAGGACTCTTAATTATATGTACTTACATTTCAACTATTCTAAAGCTAACGAAAATACATTTAAACACCACTGAATTATACACAACTTTTCTTGAAAAAGTTTTTAAGTACTTTACTCACCTTTAATTCATAACATCACATGTAATAACACTAGCTTTATTTTCAAAACGTTAAGGGCACAAAATACACAGTATACCAAACAATTAAATTCCTAATTTCAAATACATAAAGTTTTCCTTAAAAACTAAATTTATGAATTCAGTATGCAAGGGTTTTTTTTTTTGGGGGGGGGTGTCTCTCTTGTAGACAACTCCTACAATGCATAATAATTTACCTTAGCTTAAGAATTTAAAATAAAGGTGTACTACTAAATCATTGTTTTCTGACAAGTATCCTTATTAGAACTTGACAGCCTAGAGCCCACATGCTTCTTTGTTCCATTTAGGAAAATATTATACATTAGAACTGATTTCTGAGGTGCAAGGACACTAAAATACTAGATTAAAACGGTAGAAAAAAAAGTGAAGCAGTCAGCTTACCATCTTCTTTTGTATTTGTAAAGGAAAGAGCAGAGAAATGGGATGGAAGGACTTTGGCAAAAAAGAGAATAAAATATCTTCCAGAATAGAAGCTATGATTTCCCTGAATACAGTACAAAAATAAAGCCCTCATACATCTTTCCGTAAATAAAGCTTCTATTTAAATATAAAAATTAAAAGCCCATTATATTTCTTAAAAAGGTATTCTTGATCAACTGCTATAATATACAAGGTAATAACACTACATCACAAAAATTCAGGGGGGGAAAAAATCCCACGCAACTGCCTGGATCCATTAGGGAAATTTTTGTATACTCCTGCATACAGACTAAAGTAGAATTCTTCAGATGTTCTAGATAAGTTCCCAGAATTCCAGCATTAGACAGCAGCTCTGTGACTGAGGAAGGCAAATCTAAACTATTACACACTGGACAATTGCTTAGGTTTTAAGAAGTAAAGCTGATCCATGGGAAATTTGCATTTTAGTTTGGGTACCACCAGAAATTGTACACTAACCTGTAAAATAGAAGGATTGTTATTAGCTAGAGAGTCTACATTGCTAATCAGAAGACCAACAGACACTTATTATGGATTGTAAAAGAATTACCAGGACAGTCAAGATGATCATCCAAGTTGGAATCCTATTCAGTGTTATTTGTTAAGCCTGATTTTGCAGTGGTATTAGAAGCTTAGGATTATTCATCTTTATTAAAATGCTATACATCCCTAATTTGCAAAGATTTGCAAAGAGTGTATTACTAATTGTTACAGTTAAGCTGTAAGAGGCTGATGTGATTTTATTTGGGGATAATTTCCCTTCATATATTGTACATATAATTATGTATAAAAGGGCTATATATATAGCACAACACACAGTGATCTGTGTGATACATGGATCATAATATTAGAGATACATAAAACATAATTTTAAGAGATTAAGTGTTGTATATACTATGCCTTCTGTTAATGTAAATATAAATACTGAACGGCCATTAACAACGAATGTAGGCTATGATTTACTATTTAATTTGTCTTCAAGACTAGACCTACAGTTCTACTTAGAAAAATATATGTGCTCCTTTATGGCATAGATACAAATGTGAAATCAGCAAAAAATAAATGTTTTCATCACAATGAGTTGTGGCAACCTGGCAAGGTTATACTTTGCTACTAAAAGGCACTATAACAAGCTATCACACATTTACTTTCTTAATTTGAAGAATTATGTAAAAGAAATGTTCAGTAGTAAAGAATAAAGGAATATAGAAAGTTCAGTTAAAATATGATTCTTATACTCATAAAACAATTAAGTTAGAAGTAACACTTAGATCTTCCTCTACTACAAATAACAAAAACAGGGTTGTCACATTCTAGAACATTATGCAGCTCAGTAAAAGCAACCATCTTAGACCATGGCAACCAATAAGTGTTCCAAAATATCACACTCATTAGTATAGGTTGTTTATACAACCTATAAACAACCCATACTTTAGCTACATATAGCCCCAAAATCCTGTTCTGCTATCACTGCAAAAGCTCACTAATCAAGTAGTACCGGTAGCACTGATTTTACAGGTGGAAGGGAGGGTAAAAATCATTGATTGTACCTTTAGAAAGATTATTGCAATGTAAAAAAACCCCTCTCCCCAAAAAAAATGTTTTAAAATGGAAAACTTGATTTTTATCCATTTGATGACTATGGCATCCATCTGTCCCATATAACTTTTTTTTTAAAAATAACTGCAAACTGGTTCCCTAATTCAAGTTTAAGAAATTTCAATAAGCACAATATCATTCACTACAATACTGTATTCCAACAATTGTGCAGTGTGTGTATTCAAATAGCTTGTTTGCTTATTAATTCTGAAGTGATTTGGAAACTATTGTTCCCACAAAGATGGCATGATCTATTCTAGACTCATTTGCTGTTCCCGACGTTGACGTGATACAGATAGTCCTCAACTTACAACCATGCATTTATGGCTGTTTATAGTATCCCATGGTCACAACTGCAATTTATGTATTTTGCCAGAAACCAAAGTTTACTTGTGTTTTCCAGCAAAATGGAATGCCCATTGTAGACAACGGGTTCACTTAATGATCACAGCATTTGCTTAATGGTGGCAGATGTGCTTAATGACCATTGTAATTCGCTAAATAACTGCTGCAGGAAATGTTGTAAAATCGGGTCACTTATATGATCTGGTTAATGATCAGCATGACTTATGACTGTAATCATGGCCTCAATTATGATGAGTCAAGGACTGTCTGTACTACACTAGATCTTAGTCAAAAGGCAGCGAAGCATTATTCAGGATCTCCATTTTGTAAATCAAACAAAAGCCCAAAACAAAAAAACTAAACTTATGAATAGCATTTATATAGTTTAAACCGAATGTCGGCAACCCACGGCTCTGGAGCCACATGCGGCTCTTTGGGACCTCTGCTGCAGCTCCCTGTCCCATCATTGGCTGGCCCTACCCCTCGCCCTCCCCTCCCTCCCCTGGCCTGAGAAGGTAAGGCCAACGGCGGGGGATGGAGAAGTGGCTGGGGCTGATTCCCCGGCGCCTCGTTCTTGCTGGAGCTTTTTGGTGCTGGGCGTGCCTCGGTCACTTGGGGAGACACGCAACCTGCTCTCCACCCCAAGACACTGGCCCGGCCTGGCCACAACCAACTCCGGCCTTGCTAACATGAAGGCTGGCAGGGTGGGAATGGGATCTGGGAATGGGACGATGGAAAGGGGGATGGGCCTGCAGCACCCAGCCACAGCTTTAAGAAGCTCAGGGCAGGGGGGAAAAGGGGGCTGGCCCCGCTGAACGTTGCATGCTCACCTGGGAGGCAGGCTCGGAGAAAGCTGGAGCACCCTCGCCAAAGACACTCGCCCGTCAGCCAGTTTCTCTCTCTCGGAAAGCCGTTTCACTACTCCCTTTTATTTCTTCTTTTTGGAAATCCGGGCTGGCTGAGGAATGTGTGCCAGCCACAGTAAAGGCTTCCCTTCAGGCAACACTCCTCCTCCCCCTCTCGTAACCCCCTGGCTAGCTGTGGCTGGGCCAGGAAGGTGCGCACATGCGTGCATGGGGGAGTGAGTGGCCAGGCTCAGCCAAAGCACAGCAAAGGCGTGCCTGGGGCAGGTGGCCGCTCGCTTGAGGAACCCTCCCGGCCCTGACACAGCTGGCCAAGAGGCCACGAGAAGGAGGTGGAGGGTCACCCAAAAGGAAGCCTCTGCCGTGGCTGGTACGCATTCCTCAGCTTGGGCCAACCTCGGCATTCCGAGAGAGACAGAGACAGAGAGAGGGGGAGAGGGAGAGAGACATAGACACACAGAGAGAGATACAAAGAGAGGGGGGGAGAGAAGAGGGGAAGATAGCGAGAGGGGAAGAGATACAGAGGGAGAGAGACACAAGATAGAGGGGGGGAGATACAGAGAGAGGGGGAAGAGAGGGAGAGGGGGATAGAGGGACACAGAGATACAGAGGGAGGGGGGAGAGGAGGAGATAGAGAGG
>JANHFL010001937.1:73206-83535 GCA_032468155.1 Oxyrhabdium leporinum | reverse complement strand
GATAGGGCGAGGGGTAGAGATACCGAGGGAAACAGAGAGATACAGAGGGAGGGGAGGAGAGAGGGAGATACAGAGAGAGGGGGGAGAGGGGCAGATAGGGAGAGAGAAATATAGAGAGAAGGGGAGAGAGGGAGAGATACACAGAGAAGGGAGAGGGTGGGAGATAGAGGGAGAGGGGCAGAGATAGAAGGGGGGAGAAAGGTTTTTGTGGCTGAGAGGTGTGGCTACGGGAACATGTGACTGGGAATGAGTGACATTGAGTTGGCCACACCCACCCAGGTTTTGTGGTTCCCAGTGTTTTTTTTTCTGTGGGAAATGGGTCCAAATGGCTCTTTGAGTGTTTAGGTTGCAGACCCTGGTCTAAACTATATAAAGTAGGAAAAGGAACATTACTGGAATGCCCAAATAGAATTAAACAATACATTTTTAAAATGTGGCAAAATTTCCCTTACTGGTTAATTGGTCCAATTTCAAACAGATTCAGAATTAACTCTGCCATATGTATTCATAATACCACACACATACTAACTTACTTGAGATTAAGACAGTGAGATTATTGGACACTGCAATATTAATTTGTCTGTAAGGCTATTCGAGGTATTTTGAAGGAAATACCTTGAGGGAAAGGAGGGAAATAGATCCCTGAGTTAGCCAATCTGCACGCCAATGCTAGCAACTCATTCAATATACTGAAACTACTAGAAAGAGCAATGCTACCTTACCTCAGGAGCAATCCACCTTTCATCACTAGCATCAGCTGGTGTCATGGAAGGCAAAGATGTGCACTACTTCAGATTTGAAACCAAAAAGGAACTTTGGAGCCAGCATGAGCATACATGTCACATTGGTCAATACCTCCTTAAAGAAGCTGTACTTTCTACTGTACTTATGAAGCAGCTGTAGCCTAGGAAAATATGCATTTGAGTTTGTGAGGCACCAAAATATCCCACTACCTATTCTAAAGCACGTTTTTTTTCTTTTTAGCATCAATGAAGTATTTATTACACATGCCTTGAAAAGGCTTTTTGGTCCTGTACACAAAGAAGCTCAATTCATCGTAGAAGCCAACAAAAACATAATCATGCTACAGTATTTACAAAATGCATACACTGCTTTTAAAATTATATCATGGAATCAAGATGGAAACCAAAATTTAATGTCTCTAAATTTTTCATATTAATTCCATTATTCAGTAATAAATGACCTTTAATGCCGTAATAATGTCACTTATTATTCAGTAATAAATGACATTTTTTCACCGACCTTGTGAGAAAAATTCTAGAGCAAAATGACTCATGCTATTGCTAATGAGTCAAGTCAATTTTTGGTTATCTTATATACTGTTACAATAGTCATTGCAATCTCAATCTGTTCTAAGGTATGGATTAAAAAATAAGAACATAAATGTATTTTTGCATTAGATGCTTCAGTTCTGCAGCCCTGATTAAAGTCAGAACCTATGGTCCTGCAATGTTGGAATATTTGAATTTCCACCAGCTGCAGATAGCATGACCAAAGACCAGGGAATAAGAGAAGTACAAAGCATCTGATGGGGCACAACTTTACCACTTTGAAGTGTATGAGTGCATTTTGTTGCAAAAGTGCAGAGGTGAGCTCAGTTCTAAACAAAGGACAAATTCCCTCTAGCCAGTTATGAATACTATAGAATGGTAAAGATTCTTGTCAAAGATCATAAGTTTATTTGTCTGCCAGTTTCTGTTTCCATTGGCCCTGCCATTTCAGTCATCCTATAGATGCTGTGAATGCCAGCGCTGTAATAGAGTGCATCTATTACTAGTCACGCAGTCATTTCAAACTGGGTATTAAAAATTGGCACGAGATAGGGAGCAGGTAAGATTCATTTTTCTGCTACAACTACAGCCTTAGAACAGATTCTTCCATGCACGGAACAGCTGACTTTCCGTTATCTGAGCCCAAACTAAAACATGATGTTTCCACTATTTTAGTCTATGCACATAAAACAAAAACAGGACTTGTTTGGCTTATGCATGGGGAGAGTTGGAACAGCGGATGGAACGCTGATGGTGGCTGATAAGAGGAAGAACATAAGCTCCCATATAAGCTGCTGGAACGATGGGGTGGTGGGGGGTGTCACTGAAGTCCAAAGTTTAAAAAAAAGTCTTTTGTACAAAATTGCTTACTTCACAGTGGCTTATTTTTCACACTGTGAAAAAGATTTCACAAAGGGTAGTTTCACAAAGAGGATGCTAGAGGGTTTTTTTTCCTTTTCATTCTGCAAGAAGTTGGAAGAATCACTGTAATCTTACAATGTTAGTGTAAATTCAATTTTAAGAAAACATCCCAACATGCCCAAGAAGTATTTTTAGTTGAAAATACTTGAGGGCTTTTTTTTTTGTCTTACCACAATTTAGACTGCCTTTTTGTCTCCAAATAATTTGAACTGTAACACCAAATAGCGTAATTTGCACACTGTGAAAAATATGCAGAGTATCAACTAGGGAGACGTGAACTAGACCATTCTTTCTGCATAATTTGATTTTTTTTCAAAACTTACTGCTATTAATTGATAAATACTTCATTAAGTGAATCGAGAAAGGGAAGTATACTCAGTAGTGCATAATTTTAGATATGAATTCTCAAGAGTTGTGTAATTCAGTTTTAATACTAGATAGTTGTTGGGAACCTAGTCAAAAATAATGTTTTGAGTAATGGGTAAAAAGAAAATAATCAGAAATTGTTATTAAGATGACTCATAACTGTTTATGTGTAATTTACCAATATTTGAAATGCACCAACATTAGCACTAATTTCACCTTGACCATTTGCAAATTATTGTGATTATTTTATTTTAATAAACTAATTTCTTACTTTGATATATTGAAATTCAACTTTTGGTACTGAATAAAATCCCCATTCTGCATTGAAATAAAAACGCTAAGCTATAGGATTTGTAATGATTTTCAAGCTGGTTGAGAACAATAACACAAAGGAAGCCTGAGATATGAGACACATAACACACATAATTATTTCTCCAAGGACCTGTTGTCTGTTTTTTGAATGTCAGGCCACACTCTTAAAAACTGTTCACCAAGAAAAATACACAAACATGAATATTCCAAGAAAGCACACGCAAAATAATCCACCATTAAGTAATAATTTAACTTTTGGAGTCTCTTCCAACATTTGTAGAGAAATAGTCTCTTCTTCCGTCTTATCTTGGATGGCTTTAGTGTTCACATTTTTGCTTGTAAAGCCACAGAACCAATCTATAAACTTCCAGTGTTTGTCATTACTTCCAGTCTCCTCTTCACTCTTCTTGTTACCCATAAGAGCTGCCTGCCCATTAGAGTAACAATCAACTGGTGTTTCAACTTCACAGTTAAAAGAAATCACTGGATTGCTGTCATCTCTGGAAGTAATTAGAAGGTTGACATTTTCAGGCTGGTCATTTTTAACATTTTCTTCAGATTTCCCATTTGAAGATACCATTACACCGTACTTTAACACATTCTTCTCTTGTGCTTGATATGGACTGACTGTTAATCTGTTTTCTTTCACAGTTCTGTTTTTTATAGACCAAAATGTAGTTGCACGAACTTGTTCCGTTGAAGGTGGTGGGGTCAAAAAGCTGACTATTATAGCCACAATTCCAGTAATCCAAAACAGCCCAGTAGCAACATACATATAATGGATATTCTTGATGAAGAATGGTCTAGTGTCTGGCTGGTTACATTCAGGGACACGATAGATAAATGCCAGAATCAGCCGTGCAGCTCCTAAAGCAAATCCAACCATCCCACCAAAGAAGGCCCCTTGTTCATTACAACGTTTCCAGAATACACCCAAAAGAAATATAGCAGCCACTGGAGGAGTCAAGTAGTCCGCTACCTCTTGTATATATAAATACATTTGACCTCCTTGCATTTCCACTATTATTGGGACCCAAGCAATGCTTATTGCAACCATGAAAGCAACAAAAACTCTTCCAACAATCATCAGTTCTCTGGATGATGCATTCTTCCTTATGAGGAGCTTATATATATCAAGTGTAAAGATGGTACTGGCACTGTTAAATATAGAATCCAAATCACTCATTAGTGCAGCAATCATTACAGCCATCATAAGGCCCCGCAGACCAACAGGAACAAGATTCATTACCAGACGCGGATAGGCAATGTTAGAGCATCCAGCTCTGCTTCCACAAACTTTCATACAATGTTCTGGATTGATGCATGCAATATCATCTGCAAACAATATCCGTGATATCATACCCGGAACAACTATAAGGAACATAGGTAAGAGTTTTAAAAAACCTGCCATCAGAGTGGATCCTTTGGCATGAGCAATATTTTTTGCTGCTAACACTCTCTGGACAATTACTTGGTCTGCACACCAATACCATACAGAAGCTGGAGTCTGTCCCAAAATGAAACCAGGCCAAGGAATATCTTCATCAGTTGGTTCACGTAACATTTTCAGTGCATCAGGTTTTGGATCAAAATGGCAATGATTAGTACTGGAAAGATTATATGTCAATAAAATCAATGTAACATTTGGTTTGGCCAACATGTATCTTCGTTTAAGCTCTTCAAACCCACCCACTTCTGTAATACTTATGACCGTAAGTGTGAAGGCACCAATAATCATAAGCAAAGCTTGAACTGTGTCTGTGTAGATAACTGCCACAAGACCGCCAGTCACTGTCAGCAATGCAGTCATTCCAATCAAAAGTATCACTGATAAATAAATATTCCAGCCCAATGACTCTTGAATGAATAATGCTCCTGAATACAAATCTACTGAGAGTTTGGTGAAGATATAGAGAATTAGAGACAAAACAGCAAAATACACTTGAATTCTGTGCCCTCCAAAGCGTTTGGATAAGTACCCAGGCATGGTGTATATTCCAGATTGTATGTAGACCGGAACAAAGATCCATCCCAAGAGTTGCAAAAGCATTAAGGCATTGAATTCCCATGCCCCCACGGCAAATCCGCTTGCTGCTCCAGATCCTGCAAGCCCAATGAAGTGTTCACTTCCGATGTTGCTTACAAACAAAGAAGCACCAATTGCAACCCATGTCATAGATCGCCCTGCAAGGAAGTACCCACTTACAGTGCTTCGATTGTATTTCCACATGGCAAAAAAGCCTATACACAAAACAAGCACAAAATAGAGCGCCACAATGGCAATGTCTGCTGGTTCCAAAGCCGCCCTCATTTTTGTAAAACAAGTAACTTCCAAATGCTGATGTCCAGGTCACAAACCCCGAGCCTTAGTAAGATAAATCAGTTTAGTTTTACAAACACTGTGGATCAAAAATCTGTCCTTTGGTTTGCTGTCTTGATAGCAGTGGATGCAGTACAAATCTGAGAAGATAAAATGTGTTTTTTCCGCTTCTTAAATACTTAGTGTGCACTTTTATTCTCCAATCCACAAGAGCATCATCATTAACTTTGTTGATGTAGGAGAAATTCTTAGTTGCAGCTAAGTCTAGTGAGGCCTACTGTACCAACCCTGCAAGGCAGCAAAAACAAAAGATAAAATTGAATTAGAGAAGGCTTTACTATGCACCACAAAAAGTTGAATTCTGTCATAACAAGTAGTTGAACATAGCTTTTCCTCCCTTTGAAATGAAATGTTGAATTTTACACAATTTAACACATAACTTTCAAGGACTGTAAACAAGATTAGTAAAGTAAAAGAAAGTGCATGCTTTCACTAAATAAACTACCAAATCTGCAGCACTAAGTATTAACTTAATTACAACAGAATGTTTTGATATTCAAAATGATGGTAAATCGGCATCACATGAGACTATTCTGGATTTATATATTGCATCCTTCAATTCTTTCAGAATCAATTATCTCCAAACATGATTTACCTAACTTGATGTTTCTGTGCAATATTGTATCAATAGTGTTATATTATATACACTTAATTGCAAAAGCTTTAATCATTTCCTTCTCCAAACTGAACTTCACTATACCCAGTTCTCTTGTCCTATGGCAGCTGTGTACACACATTTTTTCATGTAATTTCTTCAAAGCTTGAAGATTTATATATTATTTATATAATATTATATATATTATTTATATATAAAGCTTTATATATTCATGCTCTAAGTTTAATATGGGTTTTTCTTTTTTAAAAAATGTCTAATGATAATATCTATGTGCAGTACTGCAGGTGACCTCTAGTAGGCCAAAGCTAAATTCTGGCAAGATGGAGGATTTCTAAGAATGTGATGAATTCAGGAGTTGTTTCGCTGAAGTTGTACATTTCCTCTATTAAGAAATGGTTGAGGAAGTGGAAGTTCTGGAAACCTTGGGAAATAATTATCATGTCATCCCACCATACTGAAGAACTAAAGCTAATCCGATTAATGTTCTAGATTTCAAGAGAGCTGATTGCAATAAACTAAGAAAAAATGTGGGAAGGATTGTGGGAAGGATTTCATGGATGGAAATGCTAAAGGGAAAATAGTTCAGCAGAATTAGGAAATTCTGAAAAACAACATTAATCAGGGACCAAATTAAAACAATACTAGAAAGAAAAACAAGAGATAGATGATGTTACTGGTATGGTTGCAAGAACTCTTTGATAAACTAAAAAACAAAATGGACAAGTTTTTAAAAATGAAAAGGGGGGGTGTCATATAACAAAAGCAGAATATTAGAAAGTAGTCCAAATCTTTTAAGAATGGGGTTAGGAAGACTAAGGGTCTCAATGAGAGGAGGCTTGCATGGAAAGCAAAAATAATCAAAAAGATTTCTTTGGATGAAGCATGAGAAGATTAAGGAAATAGTCATTCCATTGGTTGGAAAAGATGGCAGCAGGGAGAAGGCTGAACTGTTAAGAAGAGAAGAAGAGAAGCGAGTCAGATGGGTCAGATGGATTACATCCTTGGCTATTAAGGAACTGGATAAAATGATCTCAGAAGCATTAACTGTAATCTTTGAGAGCTTCTGAGTGCAGGAAAAGAATCAGTAGGAACAAAATGGAAAAGAGCTGTTTAGCACTGTTCCGATCTTTTGGAAAAGCAAAAAAAACCACTGTAGACAAATCACCTTGATTTCAGTACCTAAAAAAATCCTAGAAGGATCATAAAGCAGTGTGTTTGTAAGCACTTAGAAAGTAAGAAGGTAATTATCTGAAACCTGCATCAGTTTGTCAAACACAGATTGTGTCAGATTTTATGGCTTTTTTAAAAAAAATAACTGGCTAGATTAGAAGGACCCTGGTAGCACCTGATGAAGTAAAAATTGCAATTCATAAAAGTTTAAGCCTTTCACTAAAAGTCGTTAGTTAGGAAATGTATTACATCCCTGATTTTTTGCCACCACAAACTAACACAGCTCCTCAATTGCTACAATGATTAGATTAGTAGACTAAAGGAATGCTCTGGATATAAAATATATAGAATTCAGTAAATTTCATAAAGTTGACTCTATGCCACCTTCTTATAAAACAGAACAGTGAGGGATGTATGGTCTTACTACCAGATGAATTTACAATTGGTTAAGCAACAATATTCAACATGTCTTTAATAAATCTAAATCTGCATTGATAAATGTATGCAATAGGGTAGCTTAAGATTCTGTCCTGGGACCAGGTGCTCTTCACTGTTTTTCTAAATGACTTAAAGCAGTGGACAGAAAAATTGCTCAGTAAACTTGCAGATGACAGAAAGCTGGGAGGGGGATTGCTAACCTCTTAGAAAAAAGGCTCAAAGTTCAAAAATATGTTGATAGAATTGAATACTAGATACTTTCCAAGAAAATGCAGTTTAATAGCAAGACATGTAGGGTTCTGCACTAAAATAAGAAATCAAATGTACAAGTGTCAGGTAGCTGGCTCAGTAATATTTAAATAAATAAACTTATTTATCCGGTACCTCTTTGCTTCACTGCATTTGTAGTATAGGTAGTTCTCATGTAACAATAAATGGGATTGGAATTTCCATCACTAAGCAATGTGGTCATAAACCATTATGTTATGTGACTACATCACTTAGCGACAACAATCCTGGCAGTCCCTGTTGCTGCTGTTAAGTGAGGACATTCTGCAACTTCCTCCTGACTTCTAACAACCAAAGTCAGTGGGGAAACCAGCAGGAAGTTGCAAGTTCCAGATGGTTTACAAATAAGATGGCAAGCAGGCAAGTAAGTGACTGCTGCCACATGTGTATGTGTGTATGGATGTGGGAGGTGGCTGCAGAGGCATATGCGAGCAATTTCAGGTCCACAGGTGGCTGCTGGGGGTTATAGGAGTAGTTGCAGCAGCATGTACAAGTGATTTTGGGTCTGGGTGTGACTGAACATCTACCTTCAATACTGCTTCTATTCACTCACCACCCATCCTCCACCACAGAATGCTTCTGAGGATACAAAATAGCTCTATCTTTATGCTACTCTGAGTATCTATCTTTCTCCTTTATCAGCTACAACTTTGTGAAATAAAACTCCGTAATCTAGGAAATTCCTCAATAAAAGAGCGTGAGCCTTTCAGTTTCATATGTTATCCTTTGTTTCTTTAAAATTGAAAGGGTAACCATGCTTGACGTAAAAGGACTAATGAAGCTAATAGGAAAATATTGTAAATATTCTGAAAAAAATGAACAACCATGGAACGAGGACACTCAAAAGAAATACAGGCTGGAACATATATAATAACTGACATTAGATAAAGTCGACTGGAACAATTGATATAAACATAATTCATCAATGTAATAATACAAGATAATGTAACAATATCTGATTATTTTTCAAAATCACTGAAAATGACATAACTTAGAAAAAGCAGGAATTAGTAAAAAAAAGATTAAAATGAGGAGCTCCAAGAGAGAAATTTCATCATTTTAATGCTACCAGTTATTTTTCATCCACATATCTACTGATATAAATTTAGATGTTATATACTCTTCAAGTTATATATTAAGAAAACACATTCAAAGGATTCAAAGTGACCTGTTACACATTTTGGCAAGGAAATGAAACTCTAGGTTCTATCTCTTTACAGAACTAGTCCATCTGGTAACTAAGGCAAGAATGTACAGAGCAGATAATAATATCCTTTCCAGTAAAAAGAAAAAAGAAAAGAAATCTCATGAAATTGCCAAAATTTGTTACAGCCACCGAAACCACCTGCAGCATTTTCTTTTCAATATCTGCCATTACTACAACCAAAATCCCTGGGCTTCAGGAATGGCACATCCAATCACACACACATTTTCTGAATCTTCCCAGTGCCTTCCTTTGACATTTTCTTACACCATCCTCCCAAAACACTTCTGCATGGAACAAACTTGCTTGTTTAGAAGTGAACTATCCAAATTCAGTTTTCTTTGTATGGACGATGTTGTACATCTCTAAAGTTTTTTTCTTTTTATGAATAAGAGTTTGGGTAAGGCTTAAATCAGATGTCTTAAATATTATTAATTAATCTGCCCAAATTAGAAAAACCAACACAATGGGGCAGTAGTCATTCTAAATTAATGAACATCAAAGACAATTTACAAGATAATCCAATGGGATGCATTGTTCATGGTAACCTAGTATATAGTATGGAATACCTAGAAGATATTTAATTATTCCACCTACTACATCTCTGGCAGAACTAAAGATTATGCACTTCGCAAATAAACTACAATATTCCAACCCTTGAACATCCAAATTCATACAAAGTAAGGTAATACATAACCAAATAACACATCGCAGGTAGTCCTTGACTTACAATAGTTAATTTAGTGACCATTTGAGGTTACAATGGCACTGAAAAAATGACTTATAACAGTTTAATAACACTTGAGGACTTCCAGTCTGACATCGCTGCAGGATCGACGCAGGGGAGCAGGGCTCCACATCCCCACGCCGAAACCTCTTTGTCAGAGGGCCCCCCAAGTGGCTGAAGTCACCCTATAGGGGTGACAGATAAGGAGGGGCACCCTGCAGGTCATGGAGAGTGGTGGTTCTCCTGTTGGACCCAGGGTTTCTTCCCTCTTTAACAAGACGAAGATGAGGCGGCCAAAATGGCCACCGTGAAGCTGGGACAGCCGAAGAAACCAAAATTATGCTGGAGTGGTGAGAGTAGACAGTGATCGAAGCTGGGTGAGGTGATTTTTAATTGTGCTTAAGACTTGAACTTAAAAGAAAACCAAAAAACAGGCTCTCTGGAATACTTTTAAGCGGCGATCAAAGAGAGGCAGAGAGAAATGGCACCCTAACAGGAAATAAGTTAAAGCTGTAAAATACAGAAGGACTGGATGTACAAATCTTACTGGCATGACTTTGAACAGGCATTTTGAAATGCTGGATATTTGATTGCTTATGGGATATTCTACTGGAT
>JANHFL010001935.1:173267-184140 GCA_032468155.1 Oxyrhabdium leporinum | reverse complement strand
CCCCCCCCCCCCCCCCCCCCCCCCCCCTCGACAGGTCTGGTATAGTGGGTTAAGGCACCAGCCTAGAAACCAGGAGAGGGTGAATTCTAGTCCAGCCTTAAGCATGAAAGCCGGCTGGGTGACTTTGGGCCAATCACCAGGAGACGGTGAGTTCTAGGCCTGCCTTAGGTTTGAAAACGGGCTGGGTGACTTTGGGCCAGTCTCTTTCTCTCAGCCCATCTCACAGCCTTGTTGTGGTGAGGAAACTAGCAGAAGAAAGGAATTTGGAGGCTTGTTTCCCATCTTGAGTTACTTATAAAGTAATAAAGGTGGGAGAAACATCTAATCAATAACCAGAGAAAGTTTAACTCAATCAGGTCTTTTGAATCTCATCGCCTATAGCTCTACGGTGGGCCTAATATCAGGCGCCACGGATACTCAAAAATCAGTGCATTGCTTTCCAACGGGCTCTCTTCCTTCATCAGCGGTGCAAGACCATCTCTCTCCGAAATCAGAAGTCAAAATAAATTTGGGGTTAGGACTCTGCCCGCACTGAGCTCATGCTACGCAGTAGCAAAACACGGCTCTCTCCCAACCCGACGCACAGTTTTTAAAACAAGAAATCTGACGCGGGTCCATTTTTTCCCCAGTTAATTATGATACAACTTCAAAGGGCATGTTCTCACCAGCATACCCTTTGTTTTCCTTGGCTTCTCTTCCTTGTTGAAGAAAGAAATAAAGACAAATGGAAGGGCCCTGTTAAGAACAATAAAATCAAATCCTTTTCAAACCCCCAAGGGCACTTGGATCCATGAAACGGAGGCAAGACGTGGCTACTACTAGCTTCATCGGAGACCAGAAACTGCTGCGAAAACCAGGCTACTAAATAAATAGCACTACACTCCTTTTACACCCTAGTATTCATTTGTTTTCTTTAAACAGAAAACAAAAAAAAACCCACTAGGAATGGGCAACTAGAACAATTTTAAAAAGAAAAGATCTACCAGCTTAACAAACAATAATTCTATATTGTGCAGCTGCAAAAATCCAGTTGGTTTTCACGGTTGGGAGGAGGGGGAGCTGCCTCCAAATATAATTATTTAACGTTTTTTTTAAAAAAATGTGTCTCCCTCCGTTTAAAAACCAACCCAAATAAAACCAACGACATTCCGGTTGGGGGAAAGCAAAGCGTAAGGAAATCGGGTCCACGCAACAAACGCCACTGGTCTGTAATTTAAATCTAGCTTCTTCACCAAGCCCGCATCTAAAATGGATGTAACAAAAACTATTTCTTCTCTCCCTGTAGAACAAACGTATTAGAAAAGACCTGGGTTTAATTGCTGGACAGAATGAAGATGCTCGTTTCCTAAAAGAAATAACTGCCCCAAACAGAAATGAGGAGGCCTTTCTCCATCCCCAAAGCCCGGCAATTTATTTTTTGCTCTGTCTGTGTGTGCGTGTGTGTGCGTGTGTGTGTGTGTGTGTGTGTGCCTATCCTCTTACAGCTCAGCTGTGTTCGTGCGATTCTCCCAACCCAGGCAGTTAAGTTGCTGGGAGCAAAATATGCTAAGCCTTACCTTGATTTGTTTGTTTTGAGAGAACTTAGCCTGTCGTTTGAATTCAGCTCGTTTGGTGGTTCGGTGGGCTGTGTGAACCTGAAAACGGGTTAACTCGGTAATCAGGTTAAGCGTGTTTCATGAATAGATAATATTTTATTCCTGCGGTATGGATGGTGCGATAGAGAGGACCCAGGAACTAGCCAGGGTGCTGAAGATCTCCTAACGCAGGCGATGAATCTCCGGAAGACTCAGCATCAAACGTTGTTCCAGATAGGCTGCTTCATTGCTCACGCCCATACACAAGAATCTAGCCAACTCATAGCTATATGCAAGAATCTACTCATGTCTATACGCAAGAATCTAGTCAACTCATGTCTATACGCAAGAATCTAGTCAACTCACACCTATGCACAAGAATCTAGCCAACTCATGGCTATATGCAAGAATCTAGTCAACTCTTGCCTATACACAACAATCTAGCCAACTCATGCCTATATGCAAGAACCTAGTCAACTCACACCTAGGCACAAGAATCTAGTCAACTCACATCTATACACAAAAGTCAACTCACACCTATGCACAAGAATCTAGTCAACTCATGGCTATATGCAAGAATCTAGTCAACTCATGCCTATACACAAGAATCTAGTCAACTCACAGCTATACGTAAGAATCTACTCATGTCTATACACAAGAATGTAGTCAACTCACAGCTATATGCAAGAATCTAGTCAACTCACATCTATACACAAGAATCTAGTCAACTCATGCCTATACCCAAGAATCTAGTCAACTCACAACTATACACAAGAGTCAACTCACATCTATGCACAAGAATCAAGTCAAGTCTAGATTCTAGATACACATATGCAATATCTTTGGAGATTCTCAGTCATCCAGGTCATGGCTCTCCCAAAGGTGCTTTTTCAAGAGGCAACTGGTTTTTCTTCGCTTCTCACCCAAGAAGCTTCTTCAGATCATTATTCAGAGCTGAAGAAACCTCTTGGATGAGAAGCAAAATGTCTTCAATGAAAAACAAGAAAGTCCAGTTGCCTCTTGAAAAAGCACCTTCTCTTCATCACAGAGAAGATCCTGCTATGTCAAAGATAGGGGCTACATTTTTAAACTATTATTTTAAAGAGACAGCTCCCTTGCCTCCCCAGGCAAGCAATTATGTCAATTTTGCCATGGTATCATGTAAGAGGCATGAGGTTAAGTTTTTTTAATTAAGTTATTGTTCCATTTCCCTTTGAAGTTTGGGCTAAGCCTACCCCAAACCTGATTATGTTCCATTTTTGTTGGTCTTGTTTTCCCATTTGCAGGCTGATTGGAAATGGCTACTATGGAGGTGTGAAAGAGAAAAATCAGGGGTTCTTGTACAACGTGCAGATATCAGGGCATCAATGCAATGGTCTGGAGCAATGTGGGGCACTAATACCATCCTATAAAGCCTTAGTAAGAACACACCTAGAATACTGCATCCAGTTTTGGTCACCAGACTATAAAAAAAGATGTTGAGACTGTAGAAAGAGTGCGGAGAAGAGCAACCAGGATGATGAGGGGACTGGAGGCGAAAACATAAGAAGAACGGTTGAAGGAACTGGGCATGGCTAGCCTAGGGAAGAGAAGGACCAGGGGAAACATGATGGCAGTCTTACAATATTTGAGAGGGTGTCACAGAGAGGAGGGGGTCAAGCTATTTTCTAAAGCACCTGTAGGCCAGACAAGGAATAATGGATGGAAACTGATCAAGGAGAGATTCAACCTGGAAATAAGGAAATTTTTTCTGACAGTGAGAAGAATCAACCAATGGAACAGCTTGCCTTTGGACATTGTGGGAGCTTCATCACTTCAGACTTTCAAGGAGAGATTGGACTGCCATCTGTCAGAAATGGTGCAGGGTTTCCTGCTTCGGTGAGGGGTTGGACTAGGTGACCTACAAAGTCCCTTCCAACTCTGTTAATTTAATCTAAAGTACATGGCAACGAAAGTAATAGCAGAGACAATGTTCCTTAATTACAGATAGCCCTTGACTTACAGCTATTCATTTAGTGACCGTTCAAAGTTACAACGGCACTGAAAAAGTGACCTACCATCAGTCCTCGCCCTTACAATTGTCGCAGCATCCTTATGGTCGTGTGATCAAAATTTGGGTGCTTGGCAACCAGCATGTATTTATGATGGATGCAGAGTTCCGGGGTCATGTGATCACCATTTGCAACCTTCCCAACTGGCTTCCAACAAGCAAAGTCAACGGGGGAAGCCGAATTTGTGATCAATGCATGATTCGCTTAACAACTGCAATGATTTGCTCCACAACCATGGCAAAAAAAGGTTGTAAAGTTGGGCTTGACTCACTTAATAACCACCTTGCTTAGCAATGGAACTGCTAGTCCCAATTGTGGTTGTAACTTGAGGACTACCTGTATTTACTTAGAACTTCTACTGCTCATATTAAAAAGTTGCTTCCAAGTCAACCTTGGTACCAATCCCCACTGTAGTTCTGTGATCAGTCATAAAACATGCTCCTTTGTGTTCCTCTTCTCAGAAATAAAATTTCAACTTGATGTTTTCTGGGCTTATTTGGTTCTATCTATTCTGCCTTGTATACTCTTCACTTTACTTAGTTCACATTTGAATTCGCTACTTAGACCTACCTAAATACAGTTCTGCTATTCGGTAGCAGCCTTTTTTTTAATCCATGTTTCACAAAGCTGATGTCTTGCTTCAGTCTTTCTCTTCCTTTGTTACAGGTGTTAGTAACAAGATGCTTTGGGGTTGGGATACCTAACCAAGCATTCTTCCCTTGTGTAAATTTTTTGGGATTATATAAAGTGCACCTAAGTGTATTGGTACGTATACGCCGCTGAGATATATTTGGAGAGAGTTCTTGAAGTCTGCATTTCTTGTGACATATGCAACTTTGTGAGCAGTAAACAGTGGTCCAACCAACTGCCTTCGGGCCAGTACAACCTCCAAGGCCACTCCCACCCAACACAGACAGGACAAACCACTAGAACAAGGGTCTCCAAACTTGGCAACTTCAAGATTTGTGACCTTGAAGCCTGCACTAGAATATTAACTGAGAGACAACCCCAGTCCTTACTAGCACTGATGATATTGCCTAGTTTGGGTAATGAAACGTCTGCGTAAATACAACCAAGCTCAGAGAGCACCAAGGATCCCTCAAGTTTGTGCATGTTGGGACACCAGCAAAGATTTTCCTCAGCTGTTTCCAGGACTAACCATCTGGACAGCAGGGAAGGCAAACTCAGCTGGGAAATGAGAAAGAGATTGCAAACCGAAAGTTGGAAATTATTGCCTGCAGCCTGTGGAAAACCCCTTACTGATTTACACCATCTGCAGTAGCTGACAGATGCAACAAGACTGTCTTAACTTGAGCAAGCTCAGTAGCTATGAATTTTCTATCTACAGATTAATAGTATTATCTGTAGAAATAAATTATTTCAGTTCAAATGATGGGTAATATAATATCTGATCTCTGTTTTAGGAGCTCTTTCCTAAGGATTGCTGGTTGACAGCTCTGCAGTGAGAAATAAATCTGTGTGTCATCAAAAACACACAAGCCAACAAAAATGGTTCTATGGAACTTCCCTAAGGCAGATTCCCTAAGGCTGTATTCAAATACGTTACCCTCATTAGCTTCTTGTAACATTTTGTTTGCATGGGTTCCATATGTTCTAAAAGAAAAATTAGAATCATGCAGGAGTATTTTTAAATGCTGGGCCAATACATTATGTAAAGTACAATTCAAATATGCATTACAGTTCTCTGAGAGGGAATCTCATCTTCAGTTTCCAAGGATTTTTCCCTGTACCATATGCTGACAGTATTATATTTTAATAATTAATTGTTCATCAAAGAAAAGATGAGCAGGAATGCTAAATTCAAAGTTATTCAAATTGCGAAAATGAATAATGCAAGATTTTTATATTAAATACACACTGAGATTCATAGTCGACATCTCATCCAGCTCTGCCCGCCTTCCATTTTTAAACACTGTGAGCTAAAATATGAATTACCAACCAAAGGAAACATATTTAGACAAAGGAGAGCTTTATTAGCATGCAAACTCAAAGATTCCTCTGATGATTAAATTTTGGTTATCAATTAGGTGGAATTTATTGCAGGTGTCTGCAAAGCCACAGTCAACTGCGGAAAATGAAACAAGAGAAGAAAGTGTAGCTTATTTTACAGAATTAAATCTCATTTCTGCATGTATGCTTAAATTCTTGATAGACTCTTCTAAACAGACTGCATTGGCTAAGTAATGCAAAATAAACCTTTCAGCAGAATATGTAATGTTACTAAGTTTGTAGGAGGAGAGCCATGTTAGACTACTGTGGTGAAAAATCAAGAGGGTGGCAGCATGTTGTCTGATTAAAAATTTTTATTAAATGTCACAGCTTTCACGAGCTTACTTCAGACATACAGAGGGTTGTTTTGATCATTCGCAGATTGTGGTACATTAGTATTTAAGTATAAATGCTATATATGAGGGTGAGCAGTTTGTACCTTCCCCTGAGTATTCGGCTAAAATTCAGCAATCAAATGTGCTGTTTTAGAGCGGTATGATTTTTTAAATTTTCTGCATAAAATAAGGCACAAAATAGATAGGAAAATAGAAGAGTAAATTATATGTTAAATTTTGGCGAAGGTCAATGTAGTAACTTTATTCTTTAACATCTCCCCGAATTTCCCCCTGGAAATAGTGAACCAAAAATATTGGCCTTGCCCACACTAATGACACTATAAGCCAGTCTTTGGAGATGTAAAAAAATTGGGAAAGAAAGATACCAAAAGGTTGTTACATCTACTGTACATAGTGGGCGGTTGGGTGACTTTGGGGCCAGTCATTCCCTCTCAGCCCAACCCACCTCAGAGAATTGTTGTTGTGGGGAAAATAGGAGGAGGAAGGTGTATTGGATATGTTCATCACCTTGAGTTGATGCAGTAATAAAGGCGGGAAATGAATAACTCACATGATTTCCTTGTTAATATGTTAAATCATATCAAAACAAACCAATCTTTACTGTACTTATAGACTAGCATAAGGGAACAGAATATATCCATTAAGAAGAATTACAAAAATAAAGTAAAAAACCTAAAAAAAATAAAGATATTAGAATAAAAACATATCAAAAGTGAGAATTTAAAAAAGGACAGGTGGGAGCATTAGGCATTCTTGAAAGATTTAAGTTCAAAGGGGTTCCTGAAAATACTTTAGGTAAGTAAAATGTTTCATTGATATTTTTTTTAACCTTTGGTTGATAGCTACACATTTGGCTAAACTTCATTATCTGAATTTATCGACTGAGACACTGTTTCTTAAATTGTTCTCTTATCCTGGTTGAAATAAATGATTGGCCCCCCATTTTTTTTTAACCTCTAACCTAGGTCTTTAGGAAGTCCCTAAGTTGTAGTACTACATATATCTAAGTGTAATGCAAGTGATTGCAGAGTCTCACAAGGATAAGTGACTTCTCATGAGACCTCAGGAACTGCAATCTAGAGTCAGAGGACTGGTCTGATCATCTCAGTAATATCTAAAATTGGGTACAACTTTTTTGGGTTTTAGGCAGAGTCTTTCTTGATCTTGATTTATGATACCAGGAATTGAATTTGGACTCTTTTGCACATAAAGTAGGGACTCTAACACTCAGAATTTGTTTGGAATGGAAAAGGCCATTATCTGGAGCTGAGGCAACTTCATACATTCTCTTAATGAGAATAAAGAAATCTAAAAACACAGGAGATCAAAACAGCCTTGCATGTCCCAATCTCACAAAAGCATTTGGACTAACACATTCACTCTTGCATTAAAAAAAAAACAAAAGTTGGCATATGGGGGCGGGTCACAATGCACACCCCAATCCAAATTTAACATTGTTCTCCAACAGCGAATTCTTCTTGGCTGTTAAATAAAGATGTATGTTTGTAGGCAGATATGCTTGATGATTAATTTTCTATGAGATCAAGATCAACAATTTGGGACGTATTATTTATCAACGGGCATGATCTTTTCTATGTTTCACTACACTGATGTTTCTTGACAAAATTGGTCAAGAGATAACTAGTGGAATATAGAGCTTTTTGTCTTCCCAGGCCGCTAGTATATTGAAATCACAAGTGGGTAATCTCTGTTTTTAAGTGACAGATGAAGATGGACTCTGGCCAGTTTCTTTTGCATGGAAAGCCCAGATCAGGAAAGCAATAAGTACTCTTCTATTAACAATCTCAACAGGGATTGCTAAATAGCAAAGGAACAAAGAAGCAGTGTGCCTTAATGCTCCAATAACTGTAAGTCAGCAGTTGGCTACCTTAAGCATTTCATGCAACTTCCAAAAATCTTTCCAGTTCTGCAATTTTTTAAAATAATAGCTTCTGCTTATAAAACAACTTAGGAATATCATGGACATGAGTTCATTCCGGAATGCTTTAATGGTTATTATCGCTTCCCAGTTCCATCCTACATTTGAACTGAATTTTGAAAGTGGAACAGCAACTTATTTCTGGAGGAATGTTTGGTTGAACTGTTAAAATAATCAGTAACTCATTTCTTACATTATGAAATGAATGCAAATGTCTTAATATCCAAGACTTAACACTTGATGACTCTTTAGCTTTTAGCATCAAAGCTGACACTGCAAAACCTTTATAACACAAAAAAGGAAGGAAGACATATTTAGTTAGGCTGTGGTCTTGCTTCAACTATTTTACTTGGACGGTACTTGGACTATTAGGTAGGTGTATTCCTGGAAGACAGGGACATAGCTAGGTATGGCCAGAAGTCAGGACTCCCTATTTCATCCAAATATTATGAACACAAGTAATTTTCAGGTTTCTGAAGCTGTCTGGATTTTAAGACTCATAATTCCCAACCAACATGGTCCAATACATCTGTAGGACACCAGGTTGAAGACAGAAGCTGTAAAATATTATTTTAAATAAAAACAAGGAAATAACTGGAAATTTTTTGATCTTTGAAGGCTGCTTATAATCCTTTTCTTGATTCCGTTCGCAACATGAAAATTAGGAACATTCTAATAAGGACATTTATTAAAAAGTATACATCCACATTGGGGTGTGATGGCTCAGTGGTTAAAGATGCTGAGCTTGTCAGCTGGAGAGCTAACAGCCCGGTTTCGAGACCCGAGCTCCACACAATAGGGTGAGCTCCTATTACTTGCTCCAGCTCCTGTCCATCTAGCAGTTCGAAAGAATGCAAATGCAAGTAGATTAATAGGTACCACTTCAGTGGGAAGGTAACAGCTTTCCGTACTTCTTTGGCATATAGCCATGCTGGCCACATGACCACATACATTGTTTTCGGACAACGCTGGCTCCCTTGGCCAAGAAACAAAGATAAGTACCTTGTCCTAGAGTCGGACACGACTGACAGGGAAACCTTTACCTTTATATATCCAGTATTCAAATCGAACCCTTTTTATGCATCTGGCATAACATCTGATAGAAGAAGCTAACAACAGTTTTCATATCAGACCTTGGGGGAAGCTGTTACCAGTTAAGCTTCCTCAAATTGGACAAGATGCGTTAAGGTTCTCGCTCTACAACATTGTCCTATTTACCACATCTATAGTATTCCAGAGACATATCAGATTATTCATATTTCTCCATTCTCCAAAAATACAGT
Source organism: Oxyrhabdium leporinum (assembly GCA_032468155.1). Classification (NCBI taxonomy): domain Eukaryota; kingdom Metazoa; phylum Chordata; class Lepidosauria; order Squamata; family Cyclocoridae; genus Oxyrhabdium; species Oxyrhabdium leporinum. Next base: position 174,927 of record JANHFL010001935.1, on the reverse strand, counting down.
TGTCATCTGCAGGGCTTATGGTAATCTAGCAAAACATGGATCTGTTCCCTTAAATACCTCGAATTGGCCAGAAAGGTTCCATCTCAGCAGAAATTCTTCTACAACACCCAAACTGCTATTAATCTCCTTCAAGTGTAAAAAATAAATCAGGTAGTTTCACATAAGCTCTATTCAAAGAGAAACAAGCAGTGCACACAATTAAAAAAGTTCCTTTTTTGTTTTGTGTTGCTTTTCTCTCCCCTTTGGTTAGGAGAGATATAAAGATGCAGAAACTTGACTTAAACATGCAACCCCCAGAGATAAGAATGGCCCCCACTCTAACACTCTTCCAGAAGGCGCTGAAGACCTGGTACTGCCAGCGGGCCTGGGGAACCCAGAGAAGGATGCAGCCAGGGGTGGGCTTCAAAAAACTCAGCAATGGGTTTGCTGCCTGGTTGCTGGGTGGGCGTAGGCATGGCCATGGTCGGTGTGGCCTAGCCGGCCTCTTGCACCATGGTGAGGGGAGCGTTCTTGCCTTCCCTGAGGTCCAGAGGCTTTCCTGGAACCTCTGGGAGTGTGAAAATGCTTCCCCCCCCGGGCTCTGGACACTGGAAACAACCCATTTCCAATCTCCCCGAACTTCTAGGGGGCCCGATTTTTGCCCTTCCTGGGATCCAGAAGCTTTCCTGGAGCCTCTGGGAGTGCAAATACAGCTTCCCCAAGGCCTCCGGACACTCATAAATAAATAAGTAAATAAACAAACAAACAAACAGTGTGTTCACATTACTGAAAGTGTGATAATCCAGGCCAAACAATGGTGATGGTGGGAAGAACTCTGGGTTCTGAGATGTACATTCATCCATTCAACAACTGTGTCTGCAGCAGCGGGGAGGTTAGGGAGTAGGAAGGCAAGGTGGGACAGAGGAGCCCGCTGTTGCACCTTGGAGTCCTATGGCTGCCCTGGTGTGCATCATTTGTACTTGGCCTTTGATAGCAAAAGCAGTAGCACTTAGTCTTATGTGTCGCTTCACAGTGTTTTACAGCCCTCTCTAAGTAGTTTACAGAGTCAGCCTATTGCTCCCAACAATCTGGGTCTTCATTTTACCCATCTCGGAAGTATGGAAGAATGAGTCAACTTTGAGCCGGTTAGGACTGAACTGCTGGCAGTCAGCAGAATTGGCCTGCAATACTGCATTCTAACCACTGCCCCACCACGGCTCTGATTCTTTTCCTTCTGGGTTCACCATCACTTTTGCTGATTGTCTTGTTTTCTTTTTTCTTTTTATTCTCATACATTGCCCTCCAGAGTCACCTGGAGTCTGGCAGCCTTATAAATATGCTAAATAAATAATTAACTGACACTACAGGGTGATGCTAAATACTACACTTAATTACATGAAGAGTATTTTTCCTTGAAATAATTATCTGTGAATTGGGAGATGTGGGTGGTTCTTAACATTCACAGATAAGAATGGGAGAAGATGTAAAATAGCTGCAGATGGTATTTAATGCAATGCTTTTGCAGAATAACCTGAAAATTAGCTAAAGCTCCAAAGGGGTTATTTGTCTGGTGAATTTAACTCTTTTTGTTTTTGTTTCAAATTTAACAAGGGCTCTTCTCTCTCTCTCTCTCTCTCTCTCTCTCTCTCTCTCTCTCTCTCTCTCTCTCTCTCTGTGTGTG
>JANHFL010001935.1:147194-160922 GCA_032468155.1 Oxyrhabdium leporinum | reverse complement strand
GGAAACAGTGAAACTTAAAATAGTTATGACTCATTAATTTCACTGAATCATGGCTAAAATCTAAAATCATGACTAAGGTATGTATATAGCTTTAAGTAATGAACAACAGTGGTGAGGCTGTATCTTTCTTGAACCCCTGGATAAATGATAAGTAAAGATGAAGGTGTAATAAAGACCCCCTTTTATGACCCACTGCGTGAAACTGCACACTTAATTCTTGCACCGAAAAAGATTATTCACACCTTGAATGTAATCCCTTGCTCAGCAGATCTGATCCATTGCAAGAATCTAGAAATCCATTAAGCCTTGCCTTCAATAGTTAAGGAGGAAAAAAGAAGAGAAATTGTCAAGAGGGAAGAATGAACATTTGTATATATCATTTATATGTGCATATAATTCACTTGGATGGAGAAAAATGAATAACTACCAGACTCAGTACAATGTAAAAATAAATACGGCCTTTGATTTAAAAGCACCAATACCCTATTTCCATTGCTAATAAGATCTTCCCACCTTAGAGTAACCGGCACAAATGTAAAACGAACCAGCAGCATTTATTTGCTAATCATTTCTATGATTAGCTTCTATTTTTGTTTCTCAGCAAACATACCACTATTCAACGCAGAGTAAAGAGCTAGCACTTGGTGTGCTGAATGCAAACAGCAAGCAATGTACAATTCACAACTAAGTATCTTATCGTTTAACTGATCCTATTATAATTTAATGCACAATGAATTATGTTCAAGTTTTTTTTTTATTACCTGCAGTCAAAATGATAAATGGACAGATTATACTGTAGAGGTTATTTGGGAATCTCAGAAAGCGGCACCAGGATCCTGGATTGAGATAGCGATAGCACTTAGACTTATATACTGCTTCACAGTTCTTTACAGCCCTCTCTAAGTGGTTTACAAACTCAGCCTATTGTCCAGAACAATCTGGGTCCTCATTTTACCCACGTTGGAAGGATGGAAGGCTGAGTCAACCTTGAGCCGGGTGAGATTCGAACTGCCAAATTTCAGGCAGCCGGCAGTCAGCAGAAGTAGCCTGAAGTACTACATTCTAACTACTACCAGGTGGCTGAAAGAAAAACAATGACCCTTCCTCATTTACATGCTAAAATGCAATAATTTTAATAATAATAATAATAATAATGCCATTAAAGGGGCATATAAAAAGCTTTCTGGAGATTGAGATGTTTGACTAGGTGATGAAAAGCTATCACTCTATGAGTTGATCAGCGTACAAGGAAGAAAATATCCTAATATGGATGCCAATCTTGTAAAGGCCCAGCTCTGCAGTTTTCTAGCCTTAACATCCGAAAAGGATGGGAGATATATAGTTACAATCCTCTGGAGAGCTAAGTTACAGAGAGGGGTAACTGGCATAAAGTGCTATTGATTCAAGTCTACTGAAACATGGCATTCTATTAGGTCATAAAATATTCAAAAAGAGGTTGTGCTATTGTTTGAGGTGGGTGCAGCGGGGAAGGAGAAAATAGCAAAAGAGAGTTTCTTTAAACTTCATTCCTCCAATAATTCCATTAGATAAAAAAAGGAAACAAGGCTTAAGAGCTGCAAAACAGATCTTTAGCTAGTTTCACTGCCAGCTGGAAGGGAAGGAATCAACTGAAAGTTACTGAAAAAACATAAGAGTAAAAAATAAAAAAAAATAAGCACAGATTTTTTTATTCTGATTTATCGCCAACCACAATCCAAAGAAAGAAACCTACAAGGACATCGAGATGGAGAAAAATCGGAATACCAGAATAGGCATGTCTTCCTAGCCTCTCCGGAACTGCAAACAAATCTGTTGATATTGAGTCCTACAACCACCTCGGATTTAGTAGGAAAAACGAACCCACAGCTCTAGTAGAAGGGACTATTTCTCAGAGGTAGGATTTTGGTCAGTAAGAATGCTGAAAGGAACATGACATAAGGCTGCCATCAGCAGATAAGTGGGCTCCCTTGATTGTAAGACTGAAAAAGATGCTTGCCGAGTGGGCTTTGGGAAATAGACAATCACTTCCCTCCACTATGTCCTCAGTTGTGAGAAAGTATTATCGTCCAGTTCAATGAGCAGCCACAATCGGTGACAACCCCCTTTTATCGCCAGCCGGTTGTGAAATACGTGATTCTCTCCCAACACCACACTAAAGATTTTGACTGTTTTCCGTGAGTCATAAATTGCGAAGCAATTGCTTTCAAGCCCATTAAAAGGGCTCCAATGTGGGATTATAAAGCATTTCACAAGAGGCAAGAAGAATGCTATCACCTAGTCTATCAGACTCTGAAAGGGCAGGCATTTTCTACTCTAAAAGAGATGGCTATAATTTTGTGAAGCTCTCCTCCCAGAAGTGAATCATAATTTACTTTTCTTTCACTATGCAACATTTGGCCCTTGACTTGGAAACCAATAATCTTCCATCTTTCAAATCTTACCCATCTGCTAAGGATAAGAGCCAAGACAACTGCCATGCCAAGAATGGAGAAAAAACCAGCTGCTTGCTAAGTATCAATGCAGTGATATTCCAAGACTCTCTTTTGAAAACTCTACCCGGCCTTTTCTTAAGACACAAGTGGGAAACCTTTTCAGCCCTAAGGACTTCATCAAGCTCCATGGCACACATAAAAAAAGCAAACTCCCCTCCTTCTCTTACCAATGTCTTATGAACTCATCACCCCATGGCTTCTTACAAAAACACAGCAGCATAAACAGGGCAGGAAGAAAGTCAAATAATAATGATAATAAATAAATAAATCCTCAATTGTTTCCTACTGCATTTTGTGATCCTGCAGGATTCTTGCTGCCTTGAACAATGAAAAAACTGTGAAAAACTGGGCAGCACACCGGAAAAAGGGAGAAGGAGCTGTTTCCTATGTACCAATGACCATCAGTCCTTCTCCACCACCAATGGCAGGATCTTTAGAAGCAGGATCATGAGGAGATAGGAAGATTTGTTCCGAGGAATCCTGCTGAACTGCTTCTCCATTAGTAAAATCAGCCCCAATTTTTGTAAAAAATTAATATTTGCTGATGGCCGGGTTCCATCTATTTATACACATACATAAACTCACATGTATTCAAGCAGAATAGTTACTCGGGGAACTATTATTTCTAAGTTCTACTTCAGGATTAATTGTCATTCTTATTCACGAGCATGAACACCAGGGAGCAGCTACCTTAGATAACAAGTTCAGAAGCTGTAGATCAGGGGTGTCAAACTCGCAGCCCACGGGACGGATGAGGCACGCGCTGGCCATGCCCACACCCGGTTTAGCGAAGGGGAAGAAAGTCGTGATACGTCACGTGATGCCGCCATGATGCCGCGAGTTTGACACCCCTGCTAAAGATGCTAGATAGGTAGACAGACTGACAAGACTACACATCCATGCTTATATCTTTTGAATAAAGGGCAAGTGAAGTAAAGCAACATCTCAGGAATCAGAGGGATTTTTAATCTGTTCATCAATTCATAGCATTAGTGGTAATACATTTAAAAGTTTAAACTTAAAAGAGTGGAAAGACTAGGAAAGGTCTTTCTGAAGCATTTTCTGAAGAAAGGAGTGGAAAGTGCCCTGGTGAACATAGAATTGCAGGGCAACTGGCTCAAGTGAAATTCTGGAGATAATGGGAAAAGTAGATTGTGGGGTGAAATTTTGACTAAAAGGAAATGGGGAAAAAAGTGTGTTTATAATACGGGTAGACCTCGACTTACAACTGTTTAGTGAGCATTCAAAGTTACAACGGCTCTGAAAAATGTGAGTTATGACCCCTTTTTCATAGTTACGACCTTTGCAGCAACTCCAGGGTCACGTGATCAAAATTCAGATACATGGCAAGTGGTTTATGTTTATGACCGTTGCTGTGTCCCGAGGTCATGGCATCCCCTTTTGCGACCTTCTGACAAGCAAAGTCAACGGGGAAGCCAGATTCACATAACAACCAGGTTGCTAATCTATCAACTACAGTGATTCGCTTAACAACTGTGGCAAGAAAGTCATAAAATGGGGCAAAACTCACTTAAGAACAGAAATTTTGGGCTCCATTGCGGACATAAATTGAGGACTACCTGCAATTTCCATTAGATAAAAAAGAAACGGAGTTACCTTTCCATCTAATTTTAAGCATTCTCAAAGTATCTAATGTCGTTGTTAGGCATAATCCAGATCTTTGCAATCCAGAAATGACGATGAGCAGAAACAGCTAACTTATTATTAAAAACCCTGCAGTCAAACGCTTTGTTTTAAAAACATAATTAAAGGAGGCAGTTATAGCTGGCTGCCATATTACCTACAGATGTTTTCCTTGATTATCACAACCTTTTGGATTCAAAGTGAACAGCTGACAGGATGGGACTTCTCCAAAGCACAGGAATGGATATAGGATGGAAGTTAAAAAACATAGAATATTGGGTGCTTTATAAAAAAGCACTCTACGTTCCTTTAAAGCCAAAGTTTATTTTAGGACTTACAAAGTTTTTCATGCTTCAGCAAATTCCTGTTTAGTATTTGTTTTGCTCTTTCTCTTATCTCAGAAGGTGACAAAGGGCTCACCTCTCCCAGATGAGCCATCTTGTGATACCTGCTCTCGCTTTCCAAGCACCTGCTTTGTAAACTCCCCCATGGCAATGCTCTTGAACATTCACATCCCTTCGAATGTTCACATCCCTCTTCCCAGACAGATTCCAAATAGTGAAGCAGTTCGATAGAAAAGTCTGGCAAATAGAAGCTTAGAGTAGTGCAGGTAATCCTCATGTCAACCCTGAAGTGAGCCTGGCTGAGGCCATCTTGGAGGGTTCAGAGTTGCCACAAGGCAGAAGAAGGGACAGGGAGGGGGGATATAGCTAGGTGGGGCTTTGTAGCCAAAACAAAAATTCAACAGGTACAGCTATTCCCAATGCAGAGATAGGCAATGTAGTACGTTCCCCTTAAGAAATTGTTCCAAAATCAAAATATAGCAACCCGAATTCTGCACTGCGAGTATAACTGAAATACACAAGCACCGAATCCAGACTTTTGAGGAGGTCTTCCGTACTATTTGTGAAGAAATTTGCAAATTTTGATAAATCCTTATTTCAAAATGGACAGAAAAGCATCGACAACTATCCCTTTAAGGGCAACAGTGCTCTTTTAGCCTATCCTCTGTGCGTGTCCAAAACCATTGCCATCACTGTTTATTTATATATTTTTTTAAAGATTGTTTCAATCATTTTCTCATGGCAATATACAATAATCAATAAAACAACGGAAATCACTCTAGGATGCCCTCGGACTTTAAACTGAGAAGCCGTCATTTCACTATTGCAAGGAGAAATGGAATACAATTGCTATTAAAGCTGCAGTAAATAGCACTAGATCCTTTAAATTCGACATTTGGGGCATATGGAATAAATATATCTAATATAAATATTGAATGCACCTGCCATGCTGTTAAGTTCCTGATCAAACTAATGTAGAGTCAGCCTCAAAATCCTGCTGCTGAAAGATTAACCAGCAGGCTACTATTCCTAAATGAGGCATTTGAGGCAGGACTTCAAAGTCGAAATCTAGGGCAGATTTAGAATTAACTTATTACTTTGCGAACACTTGAAGTTGTATCTTTGGGTTATTTATTTCACCTATTGCATGATGTTCACTGCATATCCTAATCTTTCTTTGACAGCTCACAGTGGCGCATCTCCTTTCACATAGCAAGTGGCTCAAAATACTGTGATCTTCTGGAGATGCTGAGCTTGGATCTCCAGATCTTAATCCAATGCTTTAACCATTACGCTATACTGCACTGGCTTTTTTTTTTTTAAACCATCTTTTGAAAACTGACTTCCCAAGAAAACCATTGACCGTAGTTATGTAACTGCACCATTTTTCTCCTCATCCAAGTAGGCAGTGACCTGTTTTGGAACGTAACGAATTCTGTGATCCTTGCTTAATCATCTGAAGACTGTGGCTGAATTCACATTTAAAAGTGCCCTCTCTTTGCTTGGAGGTTTTTGTTTTTCTCTTTTCACAACTCAATGCTAATTTTTTAAAAATAAACCTGAAAGGAGAGAATATTGTTTCTTTTACAGAGTCCCTGACAATATTTTTTTTTTAAAGGACACTTACTGGCTAACATTTTTACCACCTAATCTCCTCTTAATCTAATTTAAGCAAATCTGCATTTGAAACTCCATTGAAATGACAAGTAATCATGTAAGGCATACCGAGAGCCTGGATTGTTATTTAAGAACCAAGAAATAGCAGAGGGAATTATAAAGGAAGGGTCGCTGGCGGAAAGTGACCCTTCTAATAAGCTAGAATCTCATTTGAAAAATATTGCTGTGACCTTTGCTTAAAACAAACAAAACAAACCTTTCCTGTTGGTGGCAACTTAAACTATTGCTATAGCAACATTTCAAATGTAAATGCCCCAAAAGGAAACATTGAAGCATCAAAAGCAGAATTTCTGAGCTTCTTTAACTTTCAGGTGTTGTTAGAATAATGCATATATGTTCTAGAAAGGTGCAGAAGCCCAAGGTTTCTATACCTACCTTAGAGTTTTTCATTCCAGTGTGTTCATTACACAGAAACATAGAAAACTGACAGCAGGGGGGGAAAAAACAACAACATTGGTCCATCAAATCTGGCCTTTGTTTCTTTGTGTTTTCTTTTTAATTTATTGGTTTATTTTAATTATTGCTTATTTTATTCATTTATTTTTAGGTTTTTATTTTCCATTTCATTTTACTTTTTTTTTTAATTGTCAGATGATGGATATGTGTTTTTCCCAAGCATGTTTAAATTCAGTTACTCCACTACCCACTACCTCCGCTGGAAGTTGGTTCCGAACTTCCACCACTCTTTCTGTGTAGTAATACTTTCTAACAGAACTTTTAAACTTCCCTCCTGTCACTTTGAAGTTATGCCCCTTGCGTTCTTGATTTATGCTTATGAACGGCTTTGGATTTGGAAAGGTAGGAAGCAAAAAAGAGCCTTAATAGATTATGTTATGTAGAATAATGAGTGCATTGATCTTCCTAGCGAGTAATGTATTAACTTAATTCACTTGTTGTAGCATTAGGAAGAACATTTAAGGTGGCAATGTCAAAGAGAAGGTTACAAATATTTTCCAGCTGACGGTAAAATGGCTTTAAAAAGTATGTGTTTGTTAATATAATTTAGAGAAGCCCAAACTCCTTTGAGGACTGACAGCCCTCAAAGAAATGTGGAATGAATCATAGTATTTCACGTCACATCACAAGGACTAGTAAAGTGGGCCTTCTCTTCTCGCTTTTGATCTAAAGCTGAAATGTGTAATCAGAACAGCTGGATGCTTAAGCTCTGACAGATTATATTTACTCTATATATTTATAAAAGCCACTCCAGGATTGGTCTGCATCAACAGAGGAATAGTATTAGATCATGTGATCTAATATTATCACTATATACTGCACTGGTTAGATTACACTTCCCATTCTGCTCCAGCTCTGGTCACCATGATGCAAAAATGATTCTAGAAAGCGTGCAGAGAAGAGCAACAAAGATGATTAGGGGTCTGGAGGCTGAAATATATGATGAATGGTTGCAGGAACTAGATACGTCTAGTCTAATTAAGAGAAGGATTAGGGATGACATGATAGCAATCTTCCAAAATTTAAGAAGTTGTCACAAAGAAGAGGGAAAGACAAGAAGTCACAAATGGAAATGTATCAAAGAGAGATCCAACCTCGAACTAAGGAGAAATTTCCTGACAGTGATTAATCAGTGGAATGGTTTGTTAAAGAAAAGATTTGACAGCAATTTGTACAGTCTTCTATTTGGGCAGGGGGTTGGATTAGAAGACCTCCAAGGTCCCTTCCAACTCTGTTATTCTGTTTTACATTCCTCTAGGTAAAAAAACCAATCAATATGGTTCAGTGCGTACTGAATAGTTTTCCAATAAAGAGGCATCAGAGCCAATTTCTGGTTATTTCACTCTAAGCTTTCTATTTGGATTCCATTATTTTGATCACACAACTCTAAGAAGTTGCCCTAAGGTTCTGCTAATGAACAAGGTGGTATCAAAGAACATTTTAAGCCTCTGTTTCAAAGCTAGGAAACCAGTTTTCTCCTAAAGCCATTTATTACCAATCTCAAAGTTGCAAAAGTATTCTGGTCTGGCTACAAAATCATCTTGGTTCCTTCAGGTCTGTCCTGAAGTAAGTCCTCAGCCTCCTAATTGAAATGTAATGTTGGCACTTAAAAGTAAATTTTTGATCTCTGCTCTACCCAATTATACCTTCTTGTACATCTTCATCTAAGCAACTAAAGCAGTTTCCAACATTTTCTTTTACATTGTTACCAGATGGTTATGAAAACCACCTTATAAACCAGGGCTCAACACAGACACATCTGTAAGCGTATAAGCTCCCACGATAGTACATTTTGAACCCTAAACTAAATAAAAAAAATTCAGTTCATCTAATCTCCTGAAATCTTGGTGACTTTGCCAACCTTGTTAGATTTTGGTTTAGATATCTCTCATCCATATCATTCCCAACTAGCCAGGACAGCATCTTTCCCCCCACTCCCAATTTTGCAATTATTTTTGTATAAAGATTCTGAGTTGTATTGAAAAGTTGATGGTGGTGTTATATCTAGCCAGAGAATTTTATGTGAATGTCACATGATAATCCAAGATCACTGTTTAACTTGTTTCTGTCTTATGCCTACCTCATTTTGAATAGTTCAAATATAAGGGAGAGTCTAGCTTATCAGGAGTTGGAATTTTTGCATAAATATCAACGTAAGATAGTGGTAGGAGAAGCAGTTCGTTTGACTTTGTTCACAACTTCATAAGCTTGAAACCTTGAATAGTGTGCAACAATGCCCTGATTGTGTCCCAGGAATATGTGGTTTAAAGAATGCTCTTGCAGTAAAGCAGGGAGAGAAAACTGAACATTTATTCAAAGCAGTTCCAACATCCTGAGATTGCTTTCTTTCCTCTGAGAAAATAATACGACTTCCTTTTTCTTCCTGCACGCCATCTACTTATTTAAGCAGCAGCATGCACCATTTCTCAATACAACCAACAGCTGGATTGGAAAAACTCTACACCAGGGGCTAACATTTTACCAGGATGAAGTTTCCTTTATTATAAAAAAAGCCACCAGCAATACCCAGAGTTTTGAATACTTGCTGAGAGAAGATGAAGAGAAACTCACAGAGGTCACTACAATGTGCCCAATTTTAAAAAGAGAGAAAGGCCAAATACAAAAACAGGTATTTTATTTAACCCGAGAAGGAAAAACGCCGAACATTTCCTGATAGGAAACCAGCTATACATGTAGCTTCTTTGTCCTCAATGATGAGGTTCCCAAAGAGATGAAAATTATCCCTTGCCCCATATCTATACCTCAGAAAAGAATGACTCTCGCAACTCCAAAGGTTAAATAATAATTACAACAATTTATGGAGCACTGCAAATACATGCCTGCAGGTCCATGAGAAGTTGTCTGACCCCTCCACACAACAAAACCATTTGGGCCTGTTTAGATAGCTATATATGGATAGTGTGTTACAACTACATTTTTTATAGCAATTATTCTTGGCCCAAAAATTAGGATCCAGAATTAAATGGGAGTTTCTTTTGAGTGTACTTTTGATAAGGTGAACATTCTAAATGATTTTATTCAGAACTGATACAATTTTCCTAAGACTTCCTGGATGAGAATTGGGGTGGGATTTGCAATTCAATGCATCCATTGCACGTTCACAGCAGTTCCTGAGCTAGAAAAGGTATTTTCACATGGCATCTGCTATAAATCACCCCTATGAACCTGGGGGAGTAAAGAGAACAGGGGGGGGGGGGAGAAGGTTCAAATTACAAAATAAAAGGACCATGAAAAAGGGCCTTCTCAGTGGTGGCCTCTTCTTTATGGAATATCCTTCTCCATGAAGTTCAGTTGGCTGCTACCCTGTCGCTCTTCTCATAGGCCCTGAAAGTGTAGTTTTGTTAGCAGGCCTGACAAATAGAGACAGAGTCAATCAAGTGGTTGATTTTTGTAGTTGCCCTGATGTGGGGTGCAGGGATAGTTTTTCTTATATGGATTTTTTTAAATGTTGCAAGCCGCCTATGTATGAGTTGGACAGCTATATACATTTGTTTAATAAATGAATACATATTCAAACGTGGGATGGTTGTTTTGTTCAACTTTCCATTTTTTTAGGCAAGCACACAGCCACCTAATGCTCCTTTCCCACCAGTGTTTCTCAACCTTGGGAACTTTAAGACATGTGGACTCCAATACCCAGAATTCTCAAGCAATTGAAGTTCACCTATCCAAAAGTTGCCAAGGTTGAGAAACACTGGTCTAAACTGCCACAAACAAATGCATGAGGTTCGAGCCTCCATTCCCTTAATCACTTAACTGCATTTGTTATTTGTGGCAAGGTAGAATTGGGGGGAAAGCTGTGTCTGTCTGGTATTCACTCATGGCACTTGATTTTGTTTGTTTGTTTGTTTGCTTGTTTTGTCCTTGTTTTAATTGTTACCCTTCTCATTGCTTTCATTACCTTTTATAACACGACAGATCACATAGCTAAGAATAATAAAAAGAAACCTACTTTCCCTTATTGGCCTTATTGCTGAAATAATCTATTGAAAGCATTTTCCAAATGTACAAATGTAAATGCTGTTTATTCTTTTCTGCCCTTCTAAGGCAATCAGATAATAAGGCTAATAGAAAACGCAGAGCAGCTCCTCAGCCATTCAGCTAATGAGCTCTCAAAATAAATCATTCCAAAAACATGTTTTGATTGTGAACAGAAGCACAAGTGCAAAAACAGCCCTTTTTCTTTGGAATACCCAATGGCAATTGGAGGCTAAACCTCTCTCAATCACCAGTTCTCTGCTCCTTTCAAAATAACATTCAAATTCAAGTAGGCATACACCATTCATAAGTAACCAAGATGGTGTAATAATTCAATTTTAGGTTAGGTACCCCTTCTTTATATGCCTTTCTCCAAATTTCTATTCACTTGTAATGTCTGCATTTAGATGTGAACCAGTCCATGAAACTTTAACACAAAATCATCATAACCTTGGACCCACTAATCATATGTCTATAAGAACTGGCACTACTTTACACTGTGCTTCATCAAATGGAGAGCCATTAAACTGAAAAATTAACAGTTCAGTTACCTGAGTTCAGAGTGACAGACTATATTATATTGTTAGTATTTGTTCAAATATACACTTTATTCAATAAGCAAATAGTTTAGTTGCTAGACTCATTTCTTATTACAGAAATAGTAAGAGGCTTGAGAATTCCAAAGTTTGTACTAAATAATTTTCAATGTGACAAAAAGGGAACATCCTTAAATATAATATGAGTCTTAAAAGATAATCACATGAACTATATTCAATTTTCATTAAATCTAATGCAAATGAAACCAAATGTAGTTTTTGTCTGTATCCCCATCACTCAAAACACCATTAAAGGGTCATAAAAATCATGCTTTCTTGTCTTAATATAGGATTATTTCTATGAGCCCTAAATATGGATGGTAGTGAATTCACGATTTACCAAAAATGGAATGGAGCCACTATGAAAAGCCAAAGATAGCTATACAATATGAGAGCTCAGGCCCTAGAGAAAGATATAACTTTAAGATGAAATAGAGCTGTTTAGAGAGAAAAGAGAAAGAAACAAGAACATCACAGACACTTCTGATGATGTTTTACTAGCATTACCTAGGCAACTTTGGATGCAATTTACCTAGGCACAGTTTTAATATCTAATAACTTAATATGATAGGTTCATATATCCAGGTGCGGTCTTGAAACAATGGTGAGGCATAATTTGCTTGACTTTGAATTTAGTCAGGCGCTGGGATTTGTCTATGGTTTATAGCATAATGTGAGACAGCCAATAGACTATCATGGTGATTAAGAGAAGAATAATTGAGGCTTAGACCCTATTAAAAATCTCTGAACTACAATAATTTGGTTTATAAACACATTTCAGAGATGGCTAAATGGTTACCCTAGTTTGACAGCTTTAATTTCCCCCCTTGATCAGAAACAAGTGATTCAGATTGAAGAAATTAATTTTTGCTCTGGGTTCGGAAAGTAAATATAGCATCTGGGGAGCCCATAAGGTCCAGCATCAGTTACAGTGAATTGAGTATGATGAAGTCAGGATAAACAGCTAAGAGAACTGAAGCCAAAAAAAGTTGGATAAATAGTTGAGAGTTATTTCTTAGAGAACAAGAACCAAAACCTGACAATTCATGCACTGTTGGTTTAGTATTGGTCCGTAGCAATTGCAGCTTGTGAGTAAAGCAAGTACTAATAGGCTTAGAAAGAACTTGATATATGAGTATCTGCAGAGGACAAGAGGACTTGCCATCCAAAGTCAATGTATTAGTGCGATGGGAGGCATAGAAATAGTAGTTTTTGTCTGTATCCCCATCACTCAAAACACCATTAAAGGGTCATAAAAATCATGCTTTCTTGTCTTAATATAGGATTATTTCTATGAGCCCTAAATATGGATGGTAGTGAATAAACAATAAGTTAGGAATTTGCCTCCAGATGAATTGTGATCCTCGGATATTTGACCCTCATTTCAAAAGGAAGAAAGGAGAGAATTTTGACTTTGGGATTTGAGGATTAGATTGGATTTGACCAGAAAAAATGTTATAGTTGTTGTTGTTGTTTTGTTTTTTTAAAAAAAGCATGTTTACATTTGATAATTTACTATTTGTTAGATGAAATTAAGCGAAGAACATTTTATGAATACTGGACTTTTAAGCATGTTGAGCATTTTTTAAAAAATATATTTTATAGATTAATGTTATTTGTTTAAACTGAGAGAAGCTGTTAATATCTCTGTACTAAAAGAAAGTCGGAGGTCACTTTTGTTATATTTGTTTGATGTATAATTTTTATGGTCACTTTTGTTTTGTTATTCCCTTCTCCTTAGGTTAATTTGTATTTTAATGTTTGATGCTGAAATCTAATAAAGCTATTGTCCCAAAGATGCTTTTTCAAAATTTTCTTTCTTTTGCTTGAAGACATTTCGCTTCTCATCCAAGAAGCTTCTTCAGTTCTGCCCAAGGATTTATATTCCTTGCGGTCATTAGCACTCTTTCTGAGAGTTGAGGCCAGTTGGAGGTTTAATCTGTGCCCCCAGGGTCACCTGAATAGTGCAAATGGATGTGGAACCTTCTCGGAGCTGCTGAAAGGACTGTGTTGTAAACAGGAGATAGGTGGTGTTGTATCCTTCCCCCTCTGTTGAGAGAGGGCCAGGGGTGGGCTGCTGCATGGTTGCAGAGGTTCGAGTGAACCTCTTGCTCTTAGCTCCGGCTGGGCTCGCCCACTTGCCCTTGCCCTAAGCTATCGCTAAATAACTCACCTTTCTGCCGCCCACGCTGCCCAGGTGAGCTCTGCCCCGCCTCTGCTGTACTCACCGGAGCGGCTTTCATCATCATCTGCCTCGCTATAGCTTCGCACGAGCCCCAAAGCAGCGTGTGCGAGCGGAGCGACCGCACGCAGGAATGCGCAAGCGCGACCAGCGAACCTCTTGCTAAAGCAAGAGCAGCCCGCCTCTGGAGAGGGCTGATCAATTTTGACATAGATGGCCTCTTTGACCCCTCTTTCAAACCAGCGGTCCTCTCCGTCCAGAATATGAAGGGGAAAAAGAAAGAAGGAAAGGAAAAAATCAAATCAAATCTCTAGCTCTCCCAGAAGCCAAGATATGGA
>JANHFL010001935.1:115625-126432 GCA_032468155.1 Oxyrhabdium leporinum | reverse complement strand
GCCAAAGATTATGTTTTTATATATATATATATATTAAAAAAAAACATAATCTTTGGCAATATTTGAAATGTTATACACAATATATACTGTGGATGATTTTTTTTTAATATAACCATTAATTCAGTTAGAGATCTTTCCAGTTAAAACCCTCAGTTTTCACATCAAGTGGTTTATTTTTAATGCAGCTGATCCAAAGAAACAAAAAAACAACAACCCTAACATTAAAATCAAACTCTGAACAAAGGTCAGGTCCATTTTTCTAGACAATTATACAGTATGTACAATATTACTGAGTCCTAAGATAAAGAGCTCCAGAGATAGATAATAATCTGTAACTCCATTATTATTTTATTCAGACAAATACAACTAAATACTTCGCATCGGGTTGTGTTTGACCTTGGGGGCTGGGTGGGCGTGGCCAGGGTAGACGTGGCCAGCTCAATGTCACTCATGTCAAGGCGTCTGTAGTGGCCTGAGTGCTCTTCTAGCAAAAACAAAGCTCAAGAGGCTGAGAGGGCCTCCTGCAACCCTCTGCCAGCCAAAAGGGAGCTCGGAGGACCTCATGTGGCCCTCCCTTTTGGCTGGCAGAGGCACCGCGGGCCGGTCCTTCGCTGTTTCCAGGGTGGCCCTGTGGGCCAGGTCTAAGCACTCCGTGGGCCGCGTTTGACACCCCTGCTGTAGGCAAAAGTGCATGTTTACTAGCTGTTTTGCTGTTATTGAAGGGTTGGAGTTTTTTTATACACTGCCAGGGGTGGCTGTGTGTTAATTTGGATAGAATTGCAATATGGGCACAAGATAAATATATAGGTAGTCCTCGACTTTCAACTTTTCATTTAACAACCATTCAAAGTTACAACAGCATTGAAAAAAAAATATGACTTTCAACCAGTCCTCACAGCATCCTCCTGGTCATGTGATCGAAATTTGGGAGCCTGGCACATATTTCTGCAACTGGTACATATTTGAACATCCTAGGGTCATGTGATCACCACTTGTGACCACCCCAACTGGCTACCAACAAGCAAAGTCAGTGTGGGGAAGCCTGGGTTGCTTAATGATGACATCATTCACTTTATTGCAATGATTTGCTTAACAGTCCTGGCAAAAGAGGTCATAAAATCAGGCACGACTCACTCACTTAACAGAAATTCTGGTCCCAAATAGCTACCTAGAGTCACTCAACCTTTAGATGGGTGGCATATAAATTTAATAAATAAAATTGTAGTTGTAAATTGAGGATTACCTGTACTTGACGGTTTTGATTACGCAGACAAAGAAAAAATAGGCCAATGGTCAAGATGAGAACCATCTCTTTCCTTATATTGATGTGATTATTTTTGGAAGGCTTCTAGTATGTCTCCCAAACTGACTTTTTTGGGGGAACTGCACTTAGGCTTTTGAACCTTCATTGGAGGAAGGCCCACCTCAGCTCCTTGCTAACATTCTTCTTTACATCAGAAACAATCTTCCAGAAGTTGTGAAGATGTTTCTTTTGGGGACAGTCTTCTTTCAGACTTTTTATCAAATTACTGTTTTGACTTTGTTAATGGCTGCATTCATGCAGCACATCTAGCCAGGATCCTGAAATAGACATTTTCCTGGGTTTGTGCAATACAATGAAATATAAATTAACCAAGGGTTTCACTCAATGCATTAAACCAGACCTTTTTTAAAAAAATCCATATAGATAATAAAGTTTACCACACTGTGCCAATGCAGCTGCTACATCATTAGCTAATTGATTTACATGTGTGGTGTCAATACAGCCACCGTGTTTTGTCTTCTCTGCGACCATTTGTTGCTTTATATGTCTACATTTTGCTGTGTGATGTTTAGATCTTTGTGGAAGGATAGGCAAGATGTAGATAATTTAAATAAACAAATAGATATAAAATACTGTAGGTTTTAAATTTGAAAGCAGAATGGCGGTACACATCGTCGTTTCCCCAAAACCATAATCTTTCACGAAAAAACAAACTTGTTTCTGTCATGCTGTATGTGTTCTTCCCTGCATCTTAGCATGTTTTTATTGCTGCACTCTCCAATCAGAGCCCTTAGGCTGGTGCTGGAGATTAATGCAGATTGATAGAGAAACAGATATAGATATAAACAGACAGCTACATTTCACACCAAATAGTTTGAGCTTCCTTGTTCACACTGAAAGATATATCGTTTATATGTGGCAGCCTTCTGGAATAAAGTCAAGCCATCACTTTCCCCTCAATTTATCCTTTAAGTCAGGAAAGGAAAACCATTTCTCCAATATAATGAGACAAAGGAGCCGAAGACCGCTTCAATTTGGCTTGGCCTGTCAGCCATCACGGGCAGGACCCCTGGAAAATACAACAAGTCCTCCGGTGTGCTGAACCCGTAAATGAGCTCACCGAACATTTAGTCTGGTGAAAAAAAAAAAAAGCCCATCACAAAAAAAGGAGCTCCATAAATTCACCGAATTGGAAAAAAACAGTTTGCCTGAGAAATTTAGTTACTGGATTTAGAAGTAAGATGCCATTACGGGGTGGTGGGAGGATTTTGAGAAGAGAAGAACTGATAATGTTGCAACCAAATTTAAAGTTTCCCTCCAGCTTAACTGGCCTGTTAATATTCTGCAAACCTGAGCAATGTACGGAAGCAATAGCAAGGCAACTTTTATGATAAATGTGCTCTCCAATCTGTGCACCAGTCAGGCAGCTATAAAAATCAGAATAATTCATGCAAAGGTTTCCACCAGGTTTCTAAAAACACTTATTTACATTTTAAATCGCGGAGCAGAGAATATGAAATATCGTTCATTTAGACAGGTGTAAGTGAGAAAACAGATGCATTCATTAAGCGGGGAACAATTCAACGAACAATAACAACAACAGTAATCATGGAAGGGGGATGGGAGAACTTTACCACTTGGATTAACGACTACAGGGCACGAAATAACTTACCTGAAAAAACACAGCCATGGTTCCTATGATCCTTTTTTCTTGGATGGCGGTCCCGAAGCTGTCAAAGTCATCGGGGTTGTAGAAATAAATCTGCATCTGTGAAAAATGGGAGCAAAAGGCATTTTTGAAAACCTGAAGGCAAGGTAATGTGTGGCTTTTGATGATCCAGGAGATAAAAGATTAAATTTCTGGCTTTGTCATGAAGTTCACGAGCTAAATCTCATTCTCTTCCTCTGCCGGCCTACCTCACCTATGTTATTTTATGATTACTGTTACTTACTGGGCTAAGAGGATTAGATGAACTCCCAAGAAGATGTATGAAAAAGGAAGTTTCAATTTAAAACCCATTCCTCTTAATAATAACAGACTCAGAATGTTATGTGATATGAGCTGTAACATCTAATTACAATAGATAACCCAAGAAGGTTCAAGATCAGATGGGAGATAATAGAGTCATATGACAACTTTGAATCCTGAAGTTTCTTTTTGATAGATCCCTGCCTCATTTAGTCACTTACATCCTCCTCCCAGTTGCTGGCTGAATAACATATTAATAGTTCCCTGGTTTTAAATATGCATTTATATGCGATGAAGATGCACACACGTCATTAACCATTGACGGTAATAGGGACTCCCTTGAATTTGAAATTTGTTTCCCTAACAAATTTCTACACAGGTTCATCTCTTTTTGGTGTGTGTGTGTGTGTGTGCGTGTGTGTGTGTGTGTGTGCGTGTGTTTGAACAAAGTTAGGAAAACACTTCTATTTGAATTATCAAGTTGTGTTTACATCTACAACAGTACTTTTTAACAGTTGTGACAATTATTTAGTATTTAGGTTAAACACTGCATCATTTTTCTCAACGGTTTTCTCTCTTATAGAAAAAGAAATGCATATGGAGTATAATTAAGACAGAATGTTTGAACAGTTCTGCCTTGGTATGGAAGCACATTAGCTAGTCACGGTGATGTACAGCTTATACAAATATGAAGGCAATCAAACAACAGCTTTACTCCATCTGCTTTTCTGCAGGAACTGTCCTAATTTATTAACTGAAAGGCACAACAAATTAGGGGCAGGCATGCACATAGCAACATGTGGGTGGCCTTCTGTGTTGAATAACCAACATCTGTGCATTGACTGATGTTCTATGAGAATAAACCCTTGCTGTGTTAGCAACATCTGCAGCTCAGTATTTCGTTCACCCGCATGGGTGCTTTCAGTGGTAACATCACCTATATTTGGTAATTTCCAACTAACTAAGTGGGCTAGACTGCAAAAGTGAGATCCTAATAATTGATGATGATGCTTGATTGGGATTCAGCAGATGCAAAAACTAATCTTGCCGTGTATCAGGTTATTATAAATGTTTAGCATTGTAGTAAATTAGATAAATGATTTACTGGTAGTCTGTAAATTGCTAAATGAAAGACTATCTGTCTCTAGCTCCAATCTGTAAGCTAGCATCTGGCAAAGGTTCTCCAGACTCTTTAGCCTTCCTCGTGGATGCTCAGAATTGAAACTATTTGCCAGAAATCTTGGACTAATTTTTAAGAAGAACATATATGCCACTGAGCTTCCAATTAAACTTTCCTTGTGAGGACCCAGATTGTTGGGGGCAATATGCTGACTTGGTAAATTCCTTAGAGAGGCCTGTAAAGTGCTATGAAGTGGTATATAAGTCTAAGTGCTATTGTTTGTTTATTATATATCTACACACACACACACACACACACAGAATCTATGAGCTTTAGGTATTCTAATATTGTTTTCCCCACCTGATATTCCTACAGTTCTTAGCTAGTATGGCCTATGATGATATTGGTTGGAGTTAAGGACGTTCTCATCTGAAAGGCACCAGGCTCTACCCTGATATGGTACAGCTTTTCTTTGGGAACTCAAAATCATTATCATTCTTTCCTCCCAAGGTTCTTATTTGGTATGAAAATAATGCAGGAGAGAAGTTATGGACTGCATAGTAATATTCTAGTTTAACATACACACCCCTTATAACATCCCCTATAATTTAGAGTTACTTCCAACTATTTCAAAAAAGTCAGGATATTCTCCTTTACCTTAGCACATTTTCATATCTAAGCTATAACCCTGAAGAGCAACAGCATTCTGAATTCTGAAAATGGCACTAACAGGGATTTGTTCTATAGCCAACTACTTGAGTTGTATTCTGGAATCCAGTGATTCCAAGAAGCTAAAATAAGGCCCTCCAAACAAAGCAGAATTTTCTTTCAAGATGTAATGGTCTACAAGAATGTCCCTGAGATATAGGAATAGACTGGTTAATGATCAGATGTAATGCAGTTAAGAATCAATGGAGGTATAGCAAGCTCTCCCTATTTTCTTGGACTGTAAAGGTGAGGGAAGAGAGATGTATTTTCAGATTGGCAAGATTCTGTTACCTTTACAATAAAGGTAGTACTAGTATTCATCGTTGATACTTGTTTTCTGGACTACATCTAAGGGCTATTATCAGATTTTAAGTGAGTGAAGTTTTACAAGATGCCATTTTAGGTATGTATGTTGGTATAAATCAGAGTGGAAAATTACACAACTGCAACAAATGCTTTTGCCATCATCATCATTATTATTTTTATTGCCTGAAGAAGAGCATGGGAATTCAGCAGATAATACATTGGCTTGGCAGAGCTAAAAGATAAGTAATTGTGTTGACTTCTTATTCCCAGCCTCATAGATCATTCATAATCTCATACAAATTAACAGCCTCCAGGTTTGGGAAAAAGTCAATTTATACAAAAAAATTCACATGATATATTCATGCACCGATGTTCAAATTAAACACAATTTGGCCTTAGTAGGACTGTCTCAATTCCGTTTACCTGAAATCGATAAAACCATCAATGATACATTTTATTGCTCATTCACAATAAACTAAATCCCAATCTTCCTTAAATTCATAAACATATTTATAGCATATTATGGTCGAATAATAATATTCAAAAAACGCCAAACAATTTCAAATCAAGACTGATCATATTTTAAGGAAATTCATGTTTTTTATTTGTGTCCATAAATGTAAAGAAAGGCATTGATTTTATCCAATATTTTATAAACATAATATTTGATATTAGGAGGTCTGCCTGGATGTGCATACATTTTTTGAAATGGTATACTGGAAGTATCTGAAACAAAAGTTGTTTAAATACAGATTGCTTCTGTTTTTTATCAATCAGATTAACTCTTGCACTAGAGTGATTAAAAATATGTTTTTCTTCATTTATGAAGAATTTCCCTGAAACTCATCAGGAATTTCCTTTATCTTCTCTTTTCAGTAAACTGGCATTGGACATATTGCCCTGCTTTACAAAGCAAAGACATTTCAGGTATAACTGTGACTCAGCGTAAGGTGTTATGGATGACCTATGTTTTATTAGTCATATTTATTTATTGATACTGTGAAGCAATTCAGAAATTTATCATATATTAATTGGAACAAATCCCAGCTGTTCCCCGTAGGTTCTCAGATCTCTCCAGAAATGTGTAATAAATGGGAGATTCATTGTTTATTCATTTATTTGTCACTTTTATCACCTCTGAACAGTTTCACAACAATGCAAATATGAAACAATCATAATCTAGCAATGTCAAAAGGCAGAAGATACACAAATCCAATACGCAACTCACTAGAACAATCGGGGGGGGGGGGGAAACCAGCCCCCAATTATCCTCTGAAAGGCCTCCATCTTCACTGTTTCTGGAAGGTGGCTAGAGTTGGGGATCTAATCTATCTTTGTTGAGAGGCCAATCCACGTGTGGGCAATGCTACAGTAAAGCAGTATGTATCTCTGCCTTGATATCCTACACCTCTTGGAAGTTGCTGCTTTCCCCAGCAAGATGGAATAGGTTGGGCTGATTCAAGAAAGTGAATGCAGTCCTGAAGGTAAGTAAGTGCTAAGCCGTAACGAGTATTATAAATTAACACCACAGCTTTGAATTATACCCACATGACAAAAAGAAGCCAATGCAGAATATGTCATACAGATTCAACATGATCTGACTGAGGGATATTACATAATAGACTAATGGCTCCATTTTGGATTGACCGAAGCTTTCGAGTGGCATTTAAAGGCAGCCCTATATAGTGCATTGCAGCAGTCTAATCCGGCGGTATCCAACCTTTCTGGCTTTGCGGCCCGGGTGGGAGGAAGAGAGGATGGTTCCGTGCGAATGCACAGCTCCATTTGTGCAAGTGGCTGACACGTGCGCTTACCACTCACGTAAATGGAACTGTGTGCATGTGCTCACCCACTGCACACGTAATAGAGCTTCGCATGTGCGAGTGCTCGCACACCACTTCTGCAGCCCGGTTATGAACAGGCTGCTGCCCGAGGGTTGGGGACCCCTGGTCTAATCTGTTGGTGACAAGGGCATGTGTCACTATACTCAGATTCTCATGTCCCAGGTTGGTCTACAACTGGTAATAATTCTTGATGGAATTCCTTTATGGATTTCAGAATAATTTTCCAATGAAACTTTCCTCAATTAAAGATGTCTTTTTAATCATCAACTGAAATTAATTTATTAATATGCTTTGGTCTTCATCAGTCCATGAAGTATGGATTTCTCACACGGCAAAAATGTTAATTATTCAGTATTGGAAAGATGAAGTTACATCAAATTTACAATCTTTGATTATACATCTGTAGCCACTTACATCTTCAAGACTGGTACTCCCTCAACCCAATGGAAAAAGTGATGGATACTACTTTGTCTGATGAAGGTTTCAATAACTTATTTAAAAAAATAATCAGAATGCTATCTTCTATATGGAAAACAGAATGATTTTATATCCCTCTCTTTCCTTTGAATGTAATCCATATTTTTAAAATTAAAAAGTAATTTTCCATTGCAATCAGTTGAGGCAGTGGCTATAAAGACCTAGATTTAAGAAGGATATCCATCAAAGCTCTCAAACCATAAATAAGGACCAACATTTATCAAATCCAGGATACAGAGTCACCTGGCAAGTGGGCAGCGTTATAAATTGAACAAATAAATAAAATCCTGTTTCCAGTCCTGGCAAGCCAAATGTCTTTGGAAGCATTATAATAACGGCATGAAAAGAATAGCCCTTCTGCAGTGTTTGGCTCAGATATGCACCCTGCTCAAACATCATAATAAGTCACAACACTTGGTTAGAGCACCCAAGCCAATGATAGCTGCCTCCAAGGAAGGCAGTTATAAAACTGTGTATTCAGAGTTGGGAATTCCAAGTATGTTTAGTTCCATACAGTAATAGCCCCACATGCAACGTTTGGCTACCTTGTTAAAGTACATGCAGGTGTTTTTGAAACAACTGAATTAGTCCTAAAGGTTTATTATGTGCGCCGCAAGTCATATTTGGGCAATGTTGGCATGGAACTATAATTCTGACTCTGAGGGGGTCCTCAGTCTCTCTGAGATTGCAGAGAAACTTCATTACCCAAACTAGGTAACATCACCAATGCTAATCCGGACTCTCAGTCACACAGCCAATTTGTGTGAATCAACAAACCCGCAGTTTGCAAATAGCAAGTAACAACCCCTGCCTCCTTTTGAAATCCTGGGTCATTAATGGCACTGGCATTTTTAAATCAACTCATTGCAAATTAAGTTTTTAAGCCATCCGAGTTGCTAGTCATTAGGAAAACCAATGGTTTCCTGCTGTAAGATAAAGTGAGCTAAATTCTTCTCATTAATTTAGCCTTGTTCGTATGTACTAAAAAGGGCATGAAATTGTGTCCCGGTTCTAAACTAACTGCAGTTACCCATGATGCCAAAGAGATTTAGTTTGTTCAGACTAAGGAAAATGAAGCTAGGATCAAGTCAGTTTTCAGAGACCTTCATAAGGTGACAGGCCTGGTAACCACATTCACTTAACATCCAAAAGCTGCTTTTTCAGATAAAGAAAAACTGTGGTTGGTCTGCGGTGGAGATAACCTGAAAAAGAGGAATCTGAGTACCCATTTGTCAACTCCCTTGCTTTGTTATAAACAATAATTTGGGTCCAAGAGAATCCTAACTGTTCCATTCTTCCTATTCAGTAAGCCGAGGAATCTCTATAAGTTGCCTGGAATTCAGATTTTAAAAAGCAAATACGTTTTAATTTTATCTCCCATTGAAAGTTACTCCTTCAGTCAATAAATACAAAAAGATAAATAGGAATCGTGATATCCAGGACTGCTGCACCATATATTTTTTTCATTATTGGTTATATTTAACATTTTAAATATCTGTATGGTAGCTATCATGGAACATAGAATAACAGAGCTGGAGGGGACCTTGGAGGTCATCTAGTCCAACTCCCTGCACAAGCAGCATGCATTCCCCAGCAATGTATCAAATTGAAATGTACATTAAAACCAGAATAATGTGCAAAAAATGCAATGCAATAATACACTTCTTTATCGTGATGGGGGCATTTTAAAATAATGTAAAAATGCTCAGCCCACACATAGCTACACTAAAGCGTACCAGTTTATTTTGTTCAGCATTCCTAACCTGGTCCTCCCTGGTGATATGATGCTGGCTCCAGAGGATGGGAACTGTAGTCCAAAAATATGGTTATGGGAAGCCAGCTTCAGGTTTTTACTCGCAAAAACTGTTTAAAAACAGTCAGCCTTTATAATGAACCAGCCAACTAGCCGCAGAGGCAATAATTAAGCAGGCTGATAGGAAGCCAAATTATTTGGGGAGGAATTTAGGGAAAAAAGGATTCCAACTGCAGAATATTGAAGGAAGTATTTGGGATGATTTGCTTTGATTCAGTGGAGCCAACTATTAAAGAGACTAATCTTTAATTATTATTACCTCTCTCAGCTGCAGTGTGGAAAGGAATTATCCTCTGCCATTTGCTGCAGAATATTAAATCCTTACTCAGAACCAGATTGTATGCAAAGTCTCTATATTCATGTAACAAATATCTTGGTGAGGTTTTAAACATGACAAAAATATTTAGGGAAGGCTAAGTTTTAACATGGTGCATTTGATTTCTTATTGCTGGAATTTCAAAAGACTTTGCAGTTTGAATATCACTTTCAAATTTAAGGAACCCGTGATGCAATGAGTTTATGAACACGATTCTGCAAACAGAGAAATATGCTTGAAATTATTACTTTCAACTGGGTGGTGTTGGGATGCGATTTATCTTTTATATTATGAGCAGGGTGGCACAGTAGTTGGAGTGCAGTACTGCAGGCTACTTCTGCTGACTGCCGGCTGCCAGAAGTTCCGCAGTTCGATTCTCACCAAGCTCAAGGTTGACTCAGCCTTCCATTCTTTTGAGGTCAGGAAAATGAGGACCCAGATTGTTAGGGGCAATATGCTTACTCTGTAAACTGCTTAGAGAGGGCTGTAAAGCACTGTAAAAAGGTATATAAGTCTAAGTGCTTTTGCTATTGCTATTACAGTAGTGGCCAAAACTGTGGAAACCTTTTGGGAAAAGTATATTTTTGAGGTTTGATGGCTAATAACACCACTTTTTTTTTGTACCATAGTAGCACCATAAAATTATATATCAATGGAGAGATAATTTAATCAAGAATGCAATACAACAAAGATTGTTCAATTATCTGCATTCTATGAAAAGGTATAGCCAAATAACCAGAAAAAGGAAGCACAACTTGCTTATGTTGATATCAGGTAGCTTTCCTTCATCTAATTGTAGCCAATGAACATGAGTGTTTAGAGAATCAATCAGATGTCATCTTGTTTTGGCAATGAGCCAATCAGATCACAGTAGGATTCAGTTATTAATGTCATGTATTGAAGCTGAGAGGAAGACATTTGTCAGTGTGTTATGTGATCGCTATCAAGTTGGTTGGGGTTTTTTGTGTTCTTTCATTTAGTGAGCTTGTA
>JANHFL010001935.1:91837-104494 GCA_032468155.1 Oxyrhabdium leporinum | reverse complement strand
TTCTGGATTTTCTTTGAGGACGTTTCGCTTCTCATCCAAGAAGCTCAGAGCTGAAGAAACTTCTTGGATGAGAAGTGAAACGTCTTCAAAGAAAATCCAGAAAGTCCAGTTGCCTCTTGAAAAAAGCACTCCCTTTAGTTTGGCCAGGAGAGATGCTACATTGCAGAGAAGAGGGTTGGCTTGTCTGCAGTTGATAACCAACTTTGTTACTCTAGTAAACAGAAGCTTCTTGTAAGCTGAGATGCTTCGCTTTGGCTAATGAGTGCAAAGCTGCACTCCCGCCTAGCGTCAACTTTCTACCAACAGGCCTTCTACAATCAGAGCCTTATCGGAATAATCAGGAAAGCAGCTTTCCAACTTAATTGCCAGACTGTTGGCATTTGAAGCTGCTTTTGCTCAGCCTATAATGTCTACCAGGAGGAGCCCGCTGTTTTTCTTGTTTACTTTAGGCAAGTACAGAAAGAAAGGATCAAGGGCCTGAACAGCCAAACTCCATGAGGCATCAATAAAGTGTCCTGAATAATACATAAAGCAGCTATGCTCTTATCCCTAAAACCACAGGTGTGAACCAGATGTCACCCTTATCTCCTCTCCAGATTACAGCAAACGAAATCCCTGCCTGCTGCATACAAATTATACGGTGGCTCAGGAAGCCTGAAATATATATCAGAAGCCTGACGCTGAAGTTCAAAACACAGGTAATCACCAACAGATTTGGCAAGTTCTTTAAAAAGTATGTTAATCTGTATTATTCCATATCAGTCTTCAAAGGCCGATTTCCCTTTTTCCTTTTACAAAATTAAGTTTTGAGAATTCCGTCTTTCCCGGTAGTCCTCGATTTACGATCACCAAAGTTTCAGCTGCTAAGCAAGGCAGGTGAAAAAAGTGAGTTTTGCCGATTTTATCCCCCCCCCTTTTTTTTTCCACTGTTGCTAAGTGAATTACTGCAGTGGATCATGTGGTGGTTAAGGGAATCCGGCTTCCCCCAGTTGACTTTGCTTGTTGGAAGGTCACCGATGGTGATCACAAGATCCCGAGACAGTGCATCCGTCATAAATACATGCCAGTTGCCAAGCGCCCAAATTTTGATCATGTGACTGGGGAGGGGGGGGAATGCTGCAACAATTTTAAGTGTGAAAAATGGTCCCAAGTTACTTTTCTCGGTGCCATTGAAACTTCAAACAGTGACTAAATGAATGATTATAAGTCGAGGTCTATCTGTAGTGCCTGCATATGCCACAATGGCCGAAAACTGAGCAATAGTTGGAACTTCTCAACAAGCTCTTGTTTCTTCTACTTTTGCTATTAAATAAATAAAATGAAACACTAATGAGCCAGCCTGACATTTGGTTTTCTAGCAGCAACTGTATTCTGATGGGACATCCATAATTTAGTTCAGACATTGTAAGCAACACTAGCTGCCTGCCACAAACGATGCAAGATTATTATTTTGTGTGTGTATCTCTGGGTCTCTGCCATTTGGCTCTTGTCTTTACTGTAACTTGTTTCGGTCCCTTCTTCTTCTTCTTGCCTTCTGTTACAATATTTGCTGTGTTGAAGGTCTGGAGATTAGGGACCCAGACTATGCCTCTATCTGAAGCATGAAAGAAGAAAATATATCCCTTACAGCAGGAAAAGGCTTATTCTTACTTGCTTTCTCCAAAGTAAGTTGTCCTACCAAAATGATAAAACAGAAAAGAAGACTGACTATATTTGCACAATTCTTCAGTCTCCTTCCTTATCTTGTTGTAAAACTAGTCTCTCCAAGTCTTAAGGTATTTATTAGCAGGGAAGTTACAGCTGCTCAGTTCACTCAATATTTATTTTTCACAAAAGATGCTGCAGGAAATGGACAGCGATCAAATCCCATCTTCAAAAACAGGGTCCTAATTAATTCTACCCTAACTCTTCTCCTGTCTCATCCCTTCATCCTCATCTCCGATCTATTGAGCACAAGGCTCTGTTCCTAATTCAGAGGACATTTTCCCAACTACACAACCTCTTTCTAAAGACAGACTTTTTTCCTTTCTTCCCCATCTGTCCCCAGATGTGGCACCTTGCACGGATTTGTTGGCTTCAAACTGTCTTCTCGGGTTACAAAAATGTACATAATTGCTTCTTTTTTTAAAAAAAAAACCAAACCTGGGGAATTTGATCCAAAGAATGGCTGTCCTATTTATGCTCAAAAAGAAACCAGCTTATAGTAGCGGTACAAGGTCAGAATGACCCATGAGCTCAGTCTGAAAGAAAAGCAGATGTTCTCATGTGCCATCTGGGAAATCCATTTATTGCTTTAGGAAAAAGAAGTTTTCTTAAACTCTGCGTTGCACGGTCATACTCTGCACACCCTAACTGGTCAAGAAAGTTCCTCTAAGGTGAGGAAAAGTTTTTGAAGCATTAAGCTACCCTTTTTCATATGTTTCCAAAATTATCTTTCTCATATCCTTTTCATTCCAGCTATAGGTAACAAAATACGCATTTGTCCTTGAAAGCTTGCTCCAGATGACCTGTGAGATTTATACGAAATATACACCTCACCTTCCATAGGATGGATAACAGCTCTCCCTTCCACATGTTATCCTTACAACAACCACCAGATAAAGCTGTGTAAGTTGATGGATGTTACAGGTCAGGCCATGGGCCTCACTGCTCATTTGGGATGTAAACCCAAGTCTTGTCTCGCACTCTCATCACAATACAATTCTCTGCATTTATAGATGATTCTTGTTTTCACAGGCCACAAATACAAGTTAAGAGAAAGGGAAAGATACCAAGAGATCAATGTAGTCCCTTCCCATCAATATCATGTCACAGCAGTGTTTGAAGCCAGTGGAGCAGACTGTCAGTGCAGCCAAATCCAAAATGGTTTCTTTCCCTTAGTGATTAAGAAGTTCCAAAATGAGGTCACTTTGTCCTACCTATACTTCTAAACAAGAAACTATTTTGAGGGAAAGCATGACCTTGGGAAGAGGACCATTGGAGAGAAGAGAGTGGTTTAAGTTGATTTGGAGATATGATATGAGGGCTTCCCCCCCCCCATTTATCTGTATATTTTCTCTTTACATACAATGCTTAGTGAACAGTGTATAGTCTGAGTCAATTTGCTTACATAATAATACCTTTTCAGTTCCTAATTTCTACCTCTATTATCCAAACATTGATAAAACAAGTCCAAAGTTCGAAAATATTCTGTGTCTTCTTTTTCTTTTATCTCCAGTGTTACTCTATCCAGTCTAATATTTTTTTAATTATATCTTCTTCTGTAGGTGTTTCCTCATTTTTCCAGTATTGTGCAAATACAATTCTTGATGCTGTAAAAATGTGTAATATTAGATATATATTCTCTTTATCATATTTTTCTGGTATTATGCCTAATAAAAATAGTTCTGGCTTACAATGCTGCCTTAACATTTTTTCTAACCACATATTCACTTTCTCCAATTTTTTTTTGCTTTCGGATACATCCACCACATGTGATAATATGTGCCTGGTATTTGATTACATTTCCAACATTTGGCGGACATATTTTTACACATTTTTGATCTGAAGGTTTTTAAAAGCATGTTCCACTACCCTACTAGCAATAAAGATCTTTTTTTAGGAATTGTTTTCCTGAGTTTGCCAGCTTCTCTGAAATTGATCAAGAATTAGTCTTGAAACGAAGACTGCAACCACTTCTACTTTCCTTTCTGATTTATGAAAACACTGGAAATCAGATGGCTTTCTCATAACCGTTCTATGTTGGATTGAATCAAATCACACCCACTTTCTGTAGAAAGAAGACAGAACTGCGCCATTTATTGATTCTGATCTTTTGCTTCCTGCCATATTTACCATTCTTGAGCTATTCATTAAGTATAGTATATCTATAAGGCCACAGCTTGAATTTTCTTAAAACGTGAATCTCCTGCTGAACTACTCAAACTTGAATCTCCTGCTGAACTACTGTTTTTATCCTCGGTGAATTACTGGGACACACGGCATATTAATTTCTCCAGAGTCAGTAGAGTTGGCACTAATAAGTACTGACTGGCCCATTCTCTTGAGTTACCTGGATAATGCTGAGGCAGGAACTTACATGTGAATGCTATTAATGGAAATGTACTATAATCTTAAATATCCCTGTATAAAGGTTTTCCTCACGAAAGTCTCTCAGTGCTTAAATACTTCATGCACCGAAGACATTTATAAAACAAGGAATGAATTTTTCAAATGCATGTCTTTGAGTAATAACCCTCTTGAGACAACACCAATTGCTAAATATTGCCTCGATTTAATAGCACACAGCTCTTAGGATATGAAAAAGAATCGAAGCCTATTAAATCATTCACAAATGTAACAAAGACTATGACAAATATTACGGCCTAGGCTTTAGTACTTCACTGGATAAGAAATGGAATTATTTTGTCTCACTAGTCATCACACAGCTCATGAAATGTAACTCACAAAGAATAATGAAAGAATAATCAGGAAATCCCTTCCTTCAGGATGGGAGTGGCATCCATTTCTCTTATAAAGGAACTGTATATCTTGTTTATGTAGTGCATTTTGTAGGCCACAAAAAGCATAAAAACATAACTGAGGCATAGATGTGTTGCTTGATGACCGTAGAAATATTGATCAAGAGTATACTGAAAAAAAGTAGTCTTGATGCCATAAACTCCTAAAAACCCTTCCAAATCTGTGATTGGCAGTGTTACATGTAGAAGGACAAACCCTCTTGATGCCACCTCAGACCAAGAGAGAAAATCATTTTACTGGCACTCAGAATCATACCAGTATTTTCAGAAAGTGATCTGTGGTTATTAGCTACATATATGTTTTAAGGATTTCAGCTTTAACCCGCAATTGCCAATTGCATTTTACAAATGCAGTGATTATTTATTTAACAAATAACTTATTTCAATTTTCTACTCTCTCTGCCTCCAAAATCCAAATTAATTTACAAAATATAAATGGGAACCAACCTAAGTTCCATCATTAAATCTACAAACTAGAAGCAGAGGCAAAGGAAAAAACAAACAAACACAAGAAGAACATAATTGGCTATTCTAAGATACCGAATATTTGACATGATGTTTAATCTGATCTATGAATGTTCTTCAATTTTTTGACTAGTGTCCTATTCCAGTATTCACGTATAAGGAACATTCTCCTGATGTCACTCAAATAACATTAAGAGAATCATCCTACTATTCTTAGCCCTGAAGGTTCATCTTGGATCACCATATTGTATCTCACATTAGCTAGCCAGATGCCTTTAAGATGTTCACAAGCTGAAGGCGAAGATCTACCACTTTTTCCATCATTACAACTGATATTTAAAGAGACTGGAGGTAACAACTGACAGACTTGTCCTCCGTAGTGTATCCTTTTTTCACTGTATAATCTTCATAAATAGACAAAGACATCCACAACTCATGTATGTTTGGTGTTGCATGGAGACTGGTGTCATCTGAGTGACATTGGCTTGTGGGAAAGCTGCAAGAAGATGAGATTTCCTTATTTTTGCATAGTCATATAAGCCAACTAAATTCTCAGTGTCCTATCATTTTCTAATTCAGCTTGT
This sequence comes from Oxyrhabdium leporinum, assembly GCA_032468155.1. Classification (NCBI taxonomy): domain Eukaryota; kingdom Metazoa; phylum Chordata; class Lepidosauria; order Squamata; family Cyclocoridae; genus Oxyrhabdium; species Oxyrhabdium leporinum. The sequence goes on along the minus strand of JANHFL010001935.1, from coordinate 98,925 downwards.
AACTGTGAGATTGAGAGCAACAGAAAGCAAAAGACTACAAGTTCAAGTGCTGCCTTGGCCATCAAAGCCAGTTTAGGTGACCTTGGGCCATATCTCTTTCTGTCTCTGTCTCTGTCTCTGTCTCTGTCTCTCTCTCTCTCTCTCTCTCTCTCTCTCTCTCAGCCCAACTCACCTCACAGGGCTGTTGTTGTGGGCAAAATAGGAGGAAGGTATGTTGGATGTTTTTGCTACCTTGAGTTATTTGTAAAAATAATGACGGGATATGAAAGAATGAATGAGTGAATGAGTGAATGAATAAAATAAGTGATTCAATGGATTAACTTTTCAGTACATTTGCTTTTTTAGGGAGGCACAACACAACCCATTAAATGTATAGGAGCATCTAGAAGTGCTAGACATTAAAAGCAGAGCTTAAGAACTATAGATAGCAATGCATCTCAAATACGTCTAGTTGTAATAACACATTTGTGTTTTATACACACACACACACACAGCTTTACCTTGTGCAATATATTTTCAATAGTGCATCCAAAAATCTACCAATTAAAGCTGCTTCTCTCCTTCCAGCATTTTCTTACATTAAGGAAAACTATTATTTTCGAAACTTTTTAAAACAATGAATGGAGGGATGGGAACGGAAGGTCACAAATATTGTGACAATTCCACAGGGAGGAGAAAAAACACCCTTTATTCACATCAATATATTTTCAGCAGGCTCATACAATATAAACCCCCCTAAAGTGTTTCCCAATGCATTAGCAACTGATTTTGCAGTCACCATCACATTAATTTTATTCCATGTTGACTGTAATCTATTCTCTGCTATTGTTTCACTCATTCTCATGTTGATGCAAGCAAGATGTAAACACCAGGAAATTATTCAACCTTAAAAAACCACTAGAAAGAATCTTCCCTAAGTAATTCTTTTCATAGCTTCAGAAAGCTGTCATAACCTCAAAACAGCATCTACATGAAACACACAGAAATCAAATAAAGCAGTAATTTTCTTTTGATACAATTAATGTTTTGTGATCTATACAATAACAAACTGTCAAATCATGAAAAGTGCTGCTTTAAACAATTAGGATTTTTGTGGTGGGGGGGGTTTGAACACGGCATCGCATGTGATATTTTTCTTCTCAAGTCTCAGATCAACAGCTGGAGGGCAATGAAAGAATTTCTTTTTCTGCAGGTATAATTGTTCAGAAGTTCAGCGCTCTCAGGTGTGCGAAATAATCCTTTCTCTGCTTTTTCAGGACTATGTATCCTCTGAAAAGGAAGATAATTGCTAGGAGGGAAAATGGTTGAATTTTACAAAAATATGGCCTTACCTGAAGTACAAAGTAGTTGATAGCACACAATGTTGCCAATGCTTCAAATGTTATTCAGTTGCCATTTTATGATTGGATTGCCCTATCTTTTTAGTTAGTTTAGTTAGTTTAGTTTAGTTTAGTTTTGGTTGGTAAATTACAGGACCGCATTATACAGCTATCAGAATTGCAAAACTCTATACCGGGGTGTCAAACTTGCGGCCCGCAGGTCGGATGCATCCTATGCTGGCCACACCCACCCCTGGTTTAACAAAGGGGAAAAATGTTGTGATATGACGTGACATCGTGAATTTGATGCCCCTGCTCTATACTACTGCTACATGGAAGAAAAGAGTGAGTATTTTCTGCTTGCTATCCTGTCCTACTGATTGTCCTGATTTTGTAGACCACAGCAATGAGTGAATATTTTTTGCTCCTCTTTACTGTCCTGTTCTAGTAATTGTTCAGATTTTGTAGATAGATATGGTAGCCCTATCAAAACCTCTTTGGATTTTTAAACTGCACAACAGAATCTCCCTTACTGGCTCCATAATTGAAAAATAATTTAGGACTAAAAAAGGTCAAATAAGAGGAAAAGCCATTTTAAAAGCAATGCCTTGCAGCAACTTCATGAAACTCTATGTAGAATTTCATACAGGTTCAACTTTATATAATATTTGATGACAGAGATTTACAGAAACAGAGTAGTGCTTCCAAATACTTTACGTGAGGGGTGGGCTATCACTAGTCTTATATATGCATGCAACCCCCCCCTCCCAAAACCCCTTTTTGGGGGGATTGGGAAGTGGAAGGTCCTCAGAGGTTATCCAGTAGTGTTGCCCAATAGAGTAAGATGGTTTTCTACCATTTTGAGGCAAGAAATGTAAGAAAAGCTACAGTATGAACCATAAAATATTCTTGCCTTGCTTACAGATACTTTTCTTTCTTTCTAACAGACTACCTGAACCACCATCTAGTATTCAGAAATGTTCTTAGAAAAGAAAGTTGTGGCAGTTACTTTGTGCTCATAGTGCTGGGAAAGTGTTTTTGAAATATCTCATTACCATTTTTATCATAGATGCCTATCTCTGTAAACCTAAGCAATTGCTTGAGTTGGTAAATATTATTTTATTTTGTCTTGGGTGATTTTCCTGCTTTTTAATCCCCGGAACTCATGAAAATTAAAGGGGAAAAGATCTGCAAAGTCAGCAGCAATTAATAACTCATCCAACTGAGTTTGCTAAAACCCTAACCAGGGAAGAAACAGTTTTTTCTTTTGCCTGCCAAGGCTGAATGTGTAACAATCAGTCTTCATGGTAGCTTCTGAGCCCACAAGTTGTGGGTTCACATTTAAATTTTCTTTACAGGAGTGATTTCCCAGTTGAGAAAATGCTATTTTTAATCAAATCAAATCAGATTAATTGGTTGTGATGAGAAGCAAGCTCTGCATTAGACATTGCGCTCTGTAAGTAATTCACACCTTTCCATCTGGAAAGCTTCCTCTACAACTGCAGGGGGAAGACACTGTCTAAACTAAAATGCAGCTGACTGTGTGTGACTATTAACAAAAGAAACTGATCAATTTGAGAAAGTATGGCCATTTATTGGGTGCATTTGCATATTTGTAATGTGGAAGTTGTCTCCAATTGATATTATGCGCCCTGTTTTTTCGTGCATTTTATCTCAACTGAAAGCAAAAAGCACAAATATATGTTGTCTTGTTCTGCCTGTATAAAAACATAGGCCTTTGATTTAGCCAGCCAAGCTGTACTGATATCACTTGTGGTTTTTAGGGATTCCACTGTTAAACGTCTGCCCAGTCCAATTTCTATTTGCAAAGAATGTGTCTTCCTGAAACTCACCGTTTTGTCACTTACCACATTACCATGATATCAACACAGTAAAATAAATAGTGTTCATACGGACCAGGGTTTGGACTTCAACTTCCAGAATTCCTCAGTCAGCCATGCTGCCTTGAGAATTCTGAGAGTTGAAGTCCTTAAGTCTTAAAGTTGCCAAGGTTGGACAATCCTGATATAGACTAACTCTTTGAGCTCTGATTTTTTGTAGTCCTCAAAGAGATCCTCAAACCTATGTGGCTGAAATGCAGCTTCTATAAAAACAATCTAAAAAAGTATGGGCAGCTTAACAATCCTCTCAAATGTTGAGATAAATAATAGGAAATTGTCCTTTTTGGTTTCCATTGCATTAAAATGGATAGTTTCTACAACATCAAGCAAATGGAATGGAATATCGAGATGATATCGTTCCACTTTGATACTATTAGAACTTGTATTGCGATGTCTAAAGGTCAATTATAAAGGCAAATTTAGACTGAATTCTTCTGGCCCCGAATTTAATTTAACTTAATCCCTCTCAGAATAGCTTCGTCAATCTGTCAGAATCTTGAAATTAGAGGTCAATCAACAATCTCACAATCTTCATTTTACCAATAATGATATACTTAATTTCATAATTTAAAAGTGGAAGTATTTTTGTGCATTTTTTTAAATGGACATTCTTAAACTTTTATTTCAGCTGTAAATGGTACCCTTCCTAACCCATTCAACAATAATTATAAAACATTATTTATTGCATGGTTATACTATTAAGGAATATAGTGGCATTGTACCTAGATTACATTCATTTCCTTGAGGGCAAACCTAAGACAACATGCACCCTTCCCAAATACTATCATTCAGCAGCAGAGTTCATGATCTGTGCAGAGAAGTATGCAACTTAATTTTCTTATCTCCAGATAGATCTAAAAAATCTCAATCTTCTAATTCCAGAGTCCTTTTTGTAAATTAGAGTCCTAAATATCAAGAGCTGGACAAGTTATTTAATTCAATTTAAGATAAGTTTTAAGTTTTTTCTGATATAAGCTAGGTTGAGAAGAAGTAACTGACTCAGTGTCTTCATTCAGATTTGAAACTGACTGTTCCCCATTTCTAATCCAATTCTCTCTCCTTCACACTATAGTGGTGTAATTGAAGAGGAAATACGGTACCTAGAGAATTCTGATACATGTATGTATATACATAAATTTCTATGTGTCTTTGTGTGTGCATGCTTAAATATGCCTGACTCATTTTGCTCAAACACCAAAATCTTAACACAATTTTTTATTGAAGACCAGAATTAGGTAAGAGGACAAATTCTTTAAATACTGATGTTAGAGTAGATGCATTCAGAAAGATGGTGGTGTAACTGATTTATAGGTACTTTACAATAAGTTTACTTCCTAGCAGTAAAACTGACACATTCAAACATTCTTTCTGCTTTTCTTGATGACAGGGCATCAATATAAAAATGGGGACAGCTTGTCTGTAAAATTAACCCAGTATTGTAAGAAACATATTCTATTGAAGGAAGATCTTCTATCTTGAGAGTTATAAAGGGTGGAAGGAGATATACCTGGGAACATGTGCCTTGTGGATCTCTATTGTATCATGATCTCTATCTCTATCATTGCAATCAGAATTTTTATTTCCCCCAGTGAAGTGTAGCAAAAGGGAGGTTTTCAATAAGATGACATCTATGTGTTTTATATTTCTAGATTATATAGGAGAAAATTGAGGCGATGGCAGGCTGCTCATTTTGGCAACAGCCAAGATTCATTCTCAGGGTAGGTTTCAAGCTAATATTTTATAAAATACTTAAAAAAAAAAAACTGAGATAAAATCAGAGAAATAGTGGTGTTTGCTCCCATTAATACTAAATAAATATAAACGCCTAACACAAAGAAATATTATTCTTGCTTGAATTCTCTGTCCTCTTAAAAAGAAAAAGATCAAACAGAAAATGGAAATGAGTTTGTCATTTCACTATGCCTCCTAGTTATCAAGTGGTAAGTTTGGAGCAGAGCACTGTTTCCTTCACTTTTTGTATGCAGACTTCAAAATAAACAATTCTGGGATGGCATAGAAGAAGGAGAAGTTCTGTGCTATATACCTCCCCACTAAAAAGAACTACCAGTGTCAATATTTAGAGAGTGACCTCCAGGATAAATGACTCCAGGATAAAATTATCCAACTTCTGCCTTTTAACCAAAGCTACAGGTTTAATCACTTCTACTTTCTGAAATTGCAAGAAGGTGTCTGCTAAACACTTAAAACATACACATGCATTCATTTTTTAACACAGAAATTTAAAAACCTTTCTAATAAATTTCCATAGAATGTTTTAGAACCCGATATAACAAAAAGCACAGAAAATATGCTGGTCATACTTTGATTGCTATGCTAGTCAGTCTCATTTAAACATTTATACAGCTTTTCTCAGTCTGCAGTTCTCCCAATGAGGGGTCCTTGGTGCTTTGAGCTTGCTTGCTTTCTTGCAGACGTTTCATTACCCAAACTAGGTAACATCATCAGTGTTAATAAGGATTGGGGTTTGCTCTCGAAAGAAAGAAAACAACCAAGCTTAGAGAGCACTAAGGACCTCTCATATTGTTTGCTGCTTCGTGTTAATCTCTGCTTATCTGGGAGTGGTCTTACTTAGAGATTCTTTGGTTGGGCTGTTTACTGTTGGCTTGCTTGGAAGTTCCTTAATTGGGGTATTGTTTACTTCATGATTATTGGTCTGATGTTAATCTTGGGAGTTAATCTATGTGCCTCCACCAACACTGACAGAGCAAGCCACTAGACTATAAACTGAGAGCAAACCCCACTCCTTACTAGCATCGATGAGGTTACCTAGTTTGAGCAATGAAATGCCTGCAAGAAAACAACCAAGCTCAGAGAGCACCAAGGACTCCTCATTTCAACCCTGAGCTACAGATATTCTCTTTTATTAGTTCTCCCAATGTGTTGGATGTGTGAAGGTTATGGCATTCCAGTGTGCTTAATCCATCTCATCTTTGGGGCAAAGACAGCCCTTGCAAAACAGTATCCTGAATGGCCGGGCTCCCAGGAAAATAGTAAGGCTGTGTCCCTGTTCTTCCACTTCAAACCTTTTCCAAGGGTTTCAGCTGTTAAAGATTCAGCCTCTTTTCAAAACCAAAAACAGCTTGTGAATGCAGGCTGGGATGGAGAGACCTATCTTAATACTTTTCCGCCTTGATGAAAACAAGGCAGTTGTCACCTTATACTTGCAAACTCAACTGAAGAAGAGAATTCAGGATCCAGCTTCTCCCTCCTCCGTCCCGCCCTAATTTTGCAGGAAATGCTTTCAGGCAGAACATCTGTTACTAAGCAGACAGCTCTTTCCCCTGAATGATTCCTATATTGGGCACAGCCATTAATCAGCACCTATGGAGACTAATATACCTAGACGAGACTGTGCATACACAGCTCTGAAGGTATGCATTTCCCTTCTAATTGTCCCTTTGCCTATTTATCTTTGTCTATTAACCTGTAGGCCTGCAGGGAGGGAGGGCCTCTTAATTACCATAAAGCTCTTTGTTTTGAAGAATCTGGGGGTAGTGGTGGTGATGGCTGTAATAATCTTAGTAATAAACATTCATATTTTCTTTATGGCACCCTCACTGCTGCTACACAGAGCCCTGATTCTATATAAAGATTAGTGCAAACTGACTATTTCGAATGGAATTGAATATGTTTTTTTTTGGTTTTAATTTATTTCCTGGTTTTCATATACACTTAGGATGTCTCAGTTTTCTCCTTTACATGCACCCCGCTCCCCCCACCCCCCAAAGAAGCCATCTTGCCTATTCAAACATTTATTTATTGCGTTTAGAAACCACACATCTCTCTCACATAGCCACTCTGGGCGATTTGGTTAAATTTATTTCAAGAAAATTTATCAAATTTCTTG
>JANHFL010001935.1:21883-32867 GCA_032468155.1 Oxyrhabdium leporinum | reverse complement strand
AGTGGCCTTACAGGACTTTCTCTCTAGACTTCCTCTCCTTCAGGCACTCTGGAAGTTGCCTGGTTCCTCTGGACCTTTTGAAAATTTCTACTAGGAAGGAAAAGTTCCCTTCCTTGGACTGGTTCTCATATTTCTCCAGCACAGTATTTTTTTAAAAAGTGCCCTGAGACCCCTCTCGGATCGCCCAAGACCCCTCTCTCAGAGATTTGCAAAATCAAAATTATTAGCTAGATACTGGGAAAAATGTAAAACAATGTGACTCTTCTCATAATTTTTATTTGCTAAAAAAATAGAGTTGTCTTCATGAAAAGTATTTTATTTGTACCTAAAGTATACCTAATGGGTGTAACATCGTTAGTTTTACATACATCGATCAATAAATATTCTACAAATGCACCAAATTTCATTCTTAATATGGTAAATAAATATAGCCCATACAAAGAAAAGCTGTTTTGGGATCCTTCATAATTTTTTAAAATAGGAAGGGGTCCCAAGATCCAAAAATATAAGAAACTCTGCTCCAGCAGAATTTGTTTTCCTTTTGTTTTAGCCTCTAGATGGCAATAGAGAGCAACCATCCAGCCACTTTGACAAGCCATGCGATTAAGTACAGATAGTCCTCAACTTACAAACACAATTGAGCCCAAAATGTATGTTAAGTGAGACATTTGTTAAGTGAATTATGCTCCATTTTACAACCTTTCTTTCTACAGTTAAGTGAATCACTGCTGTTATTAAGTGAATCTGGCTTTCCTATTGACTTTGCTGGTCAGAAGGTCGCTAAAAAGGGATCACATGATCCCAGGATGTTGTGACTGACATAAATATGAGTCAATTACAGAGTGTCTGAATTTTGAGATCACGTGACCATGGGTTTGCTGCAACGGCGTTAAGTGTGAAGAAACAGTCAGAAGTAATTTTTTTTTCAGAGCTGTTGTAACTCTGAATGGTCATTAAATGAACTGTGGTAAGTTGAGGACCACCTGTATACCTTCAAGTACAATAGAAGAAGCAGCAGATGTAAAAGGGACACCTCCCTGTTCGATGATAAAGCTGCCTTCCCTTGTGCAGGTGGCTGCTGAACTTCTCTAAAACATGATCTCCATAAAGCTCATTTAAGCATTTGCCGCACAGGGAGGGAAACTCATCTACGGAAGGAATTTCAGTACTATCTACATAATTTGAACACCCAATGCATGAGTGTGGTGTATAGCAGTGGGGTGATGCTTAGGGTTACCACCACCTTCCAAACTCCCCTTGTACATTTTTCATTGTGTCAGCAGTATCTGCCAGAAGCAGGCTAGAATTAATGACAAACGGAAAGCAAGCCAGCCCAGCAAACGACCAGTCAAACAAAGCAGTCCTTACCAGTTTTCCCAGTATTTTTCATCCAAGTCTTGTTAGAAGATTCATTATCGAAGCCAACCAGGCGTATTTCCTGATATTCCGCTCCAACATGTGCCTGATGATCTACGATGTCGATTGGAGACTGGTGAGTTCTCCCACAATCCGCATTTGAAGTAACCCAATGCTCAGGCCCATATGCCCCTGTTCCAAAGAGATAAAAAAATTCATTCATTCATTATTATTTTATTTATACCCTGCCATCATCATCATCATCATCATCATCATCATCATCATCATCATCATCATCATCATCATCATCATTTACAAACAATTCAAGATGGCGAACATATTTAATACTACTCCTTCTTCCTATTTTCCCCACAGCAACTTCCCTGTGAAGGAAGTTGGTGTTGTGGCCTGTTGGCTGCCAGCCCCTCCGGCAGCCAAATCAGAGGAGGAGGAAGAGGAGGAGGTGTGGGAGTCAGAGTCAGCATCAGGGCAACCTGGGAGCTCCAAGTGGGAAGAGGGAATGGAGGTGGCAGAGACAGTCAGAGGTGGGCCTAGGCCATCCGTCGGCCCTCAGATGGAGAGTCATCAGCCCCCAGGTCTGGAGGTGGTTGATGAAGAAGAGGAGGAATAGCTGGGTCCAGTGACTGATATATGGCTGCACAGAAGGCAGAGACAAGGACAGCAGTGGAAAGCTGTGGGCCGATTCTGGGGAAGGAAGAACCACTGCTGCCAGCGAGGCCCCACCCTAGCTCTGGGGATAAAAGGTAGGGGGTGGAGATGAATAGGTGTGGCAGGCAACTATTCATCTTACGGCTGGCCAGACTTGTTAGCCTGAGAGATAAAACTTTTTGCCGGGGCTGCCGGCATTCCTAATAAAGGAATATTTTGACTTCACATCAGAGGGTTTGTCCTGTTTGGGGAGCTGGGTCAGAACAGTTGGGCTGAGAGAGAGTGAGTGACTGGTCCAAGATCATCCAGTTGGTTTTCATTGCTAATGTGGGACTAGAATTCAGTCTCCTGGTTTCTACTCTGGTGCCTTAACCACTAGACCAAATTGGATCTGTGCAATTGGCTTGTATAGCTTTTTTATGAGCTATAATATCTGTAGCAATGATTCAACCAACGAGGAGTTGAATTATGAAATGGCAACTTTGATCTGAATTAAATTCTTAGCATAAAAACATCATAGTATTTGTAAAGAATGCATCTCTTTTTTTTTCTTTTACTGCTTTTTTTACTGCTAGGACAATTCTCCCACCCCCATTTTACAGTATACAACTATTGTGCATAATATTCAGAATACAATGCCAAATACCTTCCAAGTGAAAAAGAGTAATGGCAAAATTAGCGTACAACTTCAAAACTATGGGGAGGCATTAGTTTATACCTAATACACATTTGTGAAGGAGCAAATATTTATTAGCTAGGATAAATTTAATATTCTATGAAATCTGTAAACAAGGTAGTAATTTGTAAAGGAATCTTTTTATTCACTGCATACCACCATGGTGTTTAGAGCCAACTAGCTCCTTGCCCATGAAAGCTGAAATGTAGTTTTAATTGAAACTGATCTTCCACTACAGATTTCAAATTAATTCTTTTTTTTGTCTAAGTGTCTCATGCTCCAAATACCTTTGCCTAGAAAGGGGAAAAAAATCATATGCCATTAGTGGACGAAACTACTCTAGCTTGTGGATATTGATTATCCATTCTCTGTATCCAAGCTCAATTGCCATTCTATTTAAAACAAACCAACAACCCTTCCATATCAGGCATTTTATGTAGTACACCAAGTTCTGTTTCCAAGTCATTTTTAATTTGCATTTGGGTGGGCAATTGGTTTTTTTAAATTAATAGGAATATAATTATTAATAATATTTATTAATGGGAATGTTACTTATATGTTTTCAAATCATGTTTTTTAAAATGTACTTTTCAATAACTGAATTTTTATATAAAAAGTATAAAGGACTGAAGAATCCCAATATGGTATAAAGAAAAAACATCTATATTTATTTCAACTGATTTTAGTCCTGCTGCCACTATCAAGTAGAACGGAGATTATGCCTACTCAAAACTATTGAGAAATAGCAGTAACACTTATTGTACACTGGTTATATACTGCTTTGTAGTGCTTTACAGCTTTCTCTAAGCAGTTTAGAGAGTCAGCATATTACCCCCCAACAATCTGGGTCCTCATTTTAGCAACCTCGGAAGGATGGAAGGCTGAATCAATCTTGAGTTGCTCAGAATCAAACTCCTAGAGTGAGCAATGAGTTAGCCTGCAGTACTGTATTCGAACGATTGTGCTACCATGGCTCTTACTACCATAGGAATAATACCATTTTTGTCTCCTATTACAAGCCACCCTGTTCAGCAACACTCTCCATCAGCTTTGGGGGGAGGAAACATAATTTTGAGTCTCTGTTTCGTTATCTAGGCGAAAGGCTGTAGAATCCTTCCTTAAGCTCAGACAGCATATGACCAAACCCAAACTCAGAATGTAGAATACTGTTAAGAATATCCTTTCCAAACTATGACCTATGTCAGATTTCCAAAGAAATTAATACAAAATAATATAAAAATCTATATTTTTAATTTATTCCATTGTAGGACAACAGCAGGCATTCTTCAGCCCCTCAATTGGAACATGGTGGCTCACGTGGTTAGATTGCTGGTGATTAACAAGCCTGCATTTGAGACCCAAGTTCTACTGCATGACAGGGAGAGCTCCCATCACTTGCTACAGCTCCTGCCGACCTAGCAGTTTGAAAGTGTGCATCCATGAGTAGATAAGATACCACTTCAGTGGGAAAATTTACAGGGATGTGAAAGGAGTCTCCAACCAGACATCCCCCAGGCAACAGTGATGTCACCAGCTAATCCTTTCAGCACAGAAGCGCCTCGTTGAGGTGCTTCCAACTTGAATATAGTAGTAATCCCTCAAATTTTTAAAATATTTTTTTTATTCAATGGCTGATTTTCAGGGATACAGTTGCCAAAATTTGGTGGTGAAATTTCCTATTTTGACAGCGGAAGGTACGAAATGTATACTGAAAAATATAACATTTAAAATATAGTTAAAGCAAGGAAAATTTAAGCCAAATCTCCCCACGAAGGTCACGAAACAAAGATAAATCTGGTTGGTTCTCTGGTTGGCTCTTCACACAATAATTCTATCCAACACAGCCCTCAGCCTTTCAAACCTCAAGATAAAATAAATTATAAATAAATAACGATTCAGTGTTTGGGGAGATGTTGGAATTAACAACACCAGAATAGAATAGTGTGTTCTCCAGAGAAGAATAGAAAAACCACTGATTGAGAAGAAAAGGCAACAAGAAACTGGAAAATTTCTCTGTACAATCCACTAATGAAATCTGCAGTACATACGCATCCTTCTGAATCTTGGATGCGATCTAAATAAAAGAAAGTAACCCGACAAGTCCTTTCAAAAAGCAGAAACTTGGACAAAATATGCAGATACTGTTTTCCCTGTTGCTTCATACAATCAAAAGCAAAATAAAATTTGCACGTAGAACAGAATGCAAGAATAACCATAGCTCTGAAACAAGACACTATGAAAACTGTTTACGGAGTCAAGGCAACCTTATACAAGAATGATGGTAACTATCTGTTGAGCCTTTGTTAGACTTATGAAACAGAGACAACAACCTATCTACACCTCAGTGCTCAATAACCGTGCTCCATATACACCAGCCTCTATAGGTGGTGATGACTATCTGCAGTGGAAATCCTTTACTACCTATAGAGGTTCTCTTCATTGTTGAGGCCTTAGAAAATCATGATTCTTAATTGCATGGAGAAATTTTCAGGTAGAAGATAATCTTACTACAGAGAGTTGCTCTGTGCAGGTAAAAGACAATGCACAGGTTAACATACACTGCTCTTAAACATGGATAGATAGTTCCTGCTTTTCATAATATCTAGTGAAAGTTTTTGATAAAGAACTGATTGTTAGTGCAGTGGAAATTTGCATAACTGACTCATCCAGTTCAGAAAGAAGGGGTAAATTTCTACAATTGAAATTTATTGAACTGTCGCATATGCACAATTTTAGAGCTCCCGAGATTCATTTTTTTAATGTATTTCTGTTAGATTTTAAGGTCTGCCTTCAACTTTGTAACCTGGTAAGACAGGGGTGTCAAACTCGCGCTGTCGTCACACGTCATATCACAACTTTTTTTTCCCCCTTTGCTAAAATGGAGGTTGCCATGGCCAGCACGTGATGCATCCGCTTGCAGGTCACAAGTTTGACACCCCTGAGAGGACTTGTTTGAATATAAAAATAAACACTTTTAAAAAAATTATACAAAGCCATCATGTGAGATGCAGAATGCTTAATGTTGGAGCTCCCCGTCCCATAACCCCCCCTAATAAGATGAGGAATCTAATGACCTCCTCATCCAAACTCCTCGTCCTCCTCCTCCTTCTTCTTCTTCCTCCCCTCCTCCTCCTCCCCCTTCTCCTCCTTATTCTCATTCTTCTTCTCTTCCTCCTTCTTCTCCTCCCCTTCCCCCTCCTCTTTTTTTCCTTTGTACAAAATAATCAGTTTGCTTCATATAAAAAAGTGGGAATCTTATTTAGGCCTACAATTCAAATGTTAGCGTTTTTCCTTCTTTTAACAACAAAAAAAATCTTTTTAACAGCACTTTTAATAATAGCTCCTTTATTGTGTAAGCCATCTTTAAATAGAAGCCAAAAATTAGCTTGTTTTGCTACTTGCAATTGTACATCCCAAATAATGACTTCACCTCACTAATGGAATCCATTAAAAATAATGAATTCCATCTAAATCTAACTACAACTTAATATAAACTTTCACAATTTTTGGTGCAACACAGTAAAAAAATATTGTACACAGATTCTATAGATTAGAAGTACATTTTTAAAAAAAGAAATATTAGCATCCAGTCATTTGACTTTTCTTTATCTCCATTAACGTTCGTATTACTGTTTTTTTTGTTGTTTTCCTAAAAAAACAATTCCCTGCCCATAATTTTTTTTTACACAATAGCAACTCTTAATTCCCAAGTACCTATGTATCTTTCTTTTGTTGCATGTTTTTAATATGTTTTTCATTGCCAGAAGAAGGTGTCTCCGAAAATATATTGATTCTTTGCATGCCTCCTATTATACATGTAATATTTCAGCCAGCTTTTCATTAAAAGTAGTCCTTCTGAGCAGCATGATTCTCCGATGACAATTCTTTTTCTTACTTTTATGCTGAGCTAAGTGAAATAGCAAACCAGAAAGAGCTTGAATTTTCAGCTGTTTATGACACTAGCATTGGCACAGTAACCCTATCATTTTATACCAACCAATGCCATTAAAGAGCAGTTATGGCAAACACACATTATGAGCAGCCAAACCAGGAAGAATTTACCCTGAGGATGTATAATACAGATCAGTGTGTTATAAAATGAGATAATGAAGCTACTAGTTAAACTAACGCTGCTGCACACTTAATTCAGGAGATTCTGCACTTACTAGTCATCCTAGCTAGGTTTTCTCTTACTAGACAACAACTTTACTGTGCCTTTACTATTGTGCCGTCACTAACCATAGATTGCCAGAAGATGGCACAGTAGCAAATGTAGGTCATTTTCAATTCTACACATAGTACAGGCTCAAGTTTTGTAATGTTTTGATCTGTCCTACAAATATCTCTCTATAGATTTCCAGATCTTAAGTCTCTACCTAAGAACCAGGAATTGGCACATTTATATTTACCACCTTAGCAGAAAAGAGAGTAAAACTACAGGTTGCATTCATACAACTCTACTGACATGGTTTATCTAGTCATTTTGCCGATAACATGGGAGACACTTCATCTGGGCCACAGAGATAATCTTCTCTGACACACCATAAAAAGCCTCAGCATAATCGAACATAATTACTGAAAACTTACTGAAGCAACAATGCCATTTTTAATCCATTTAAACTGCCGTACGTTCATACAGTACATGTGCCGTCCAGATTCATTTTTGTTGAGACAAGTGGCTATGCAAACTTGATTATAAAAATGTCTACATGCAAATGTTTATAACTATTCAACACAATGCTGAGTTGGGAGAAAATTAAATACTCAGGAACAACAATATTATTTTTGAAACCACATTTAAGGAGCTTTTAAACCTATTGTTAAATGAGCCACAAATTACAACCTACAGTTTTGTAATCGACTGCCATTTAAACCATGATTTTAAACATTATTTTTTAAAAAGTGAAATACATTTATTCCTCTTGGCAAAAGAAGAATGGGATGGAATATGCCTTGTACATAAAGTTACCATGAGACAGAGAGATGTTATCGTTTAAGATGTCACCCAGCGTAGTGATTGTTCTCTTTTATTCATTTGTGGCAAAATTCAAGAACCAAAGGCTGTAACTTCTTACCATATAAAAGGCTTTTGTTTTTAATATCAATTCCACCAATGAATAATTCATAAATAATACCACTAATTGCCATGAATGAATAAAAGAGAACAGTAACTGGGTGTAGTCTTCTGATTAATAACATCCTTCTGTCCATCTCACGGCCTCTTTGCCAGTAAAGACATGTCTTCTCTTTGGTAATCATTTTCGCATCCCATATTAAAAAACAATTATTTTTGTTTTTGTGGTTGGAGTTATAGAAATATTCCCTAAAGTGGAAAACAAACTCATTTCTTTTGTTCTCAAAGCACAGTGCTCTGAGTATCTGACCAAAGCTATGAAAAATGTATTTTATGAAAAAAGTATTTGGGATGGTTTGAATTGTCTGTAATTTATTTTATTCAAATTCATACTACTGTTATTAAATTTCAATTAAATTAAATAACTCAACATTATTTTAAAGAGTTATCAAATGGCTCTACTGAAAAAATAATGCATTAAAAGACAAGGTATGCAAAGTAGCTAAAAAGAACAATCCATCACAGTTTTAGAAATCATTTATTTCAGTCAACTGCTGATAATGCAACACTTGGAAATTCAAATAAAAAAGGATACATGCTATTTACAAGGGTAGAGAAGCTTCAACTCTTAAAAGACAAGGAGTTGCAAATGATGGGGAAGACACCTACCTCACTATCCTTCTTCACTTCCCCACTTCATTCCAGTAGGCTGCCCCATTTGCTCAAAACATGTGGGAAGCCCTCCCATATTACATGATCAAAAAGCTTAGGAAATTCCCAACTCTCAATCCCAGAAACAAAAGCTCCCAAACAGCTTCTTTTGGTATCATTCCTCAACAGAAACAGTGAAAGATGAATAAAATGGCCCAGCTATCTTCTCAAGGAAGTGATGCTTCACTCAGAAGCCAGTTGCGGACATAATCCTTACTTTCTTAATGGGCAATAAACAAAGAGATGTAGGATCTTCAGTTTCAAGGTAGTACAGGCAGAATTTAATCTTCTGTCCTTTTTTTGGAGTCATGGAGGACTTCATAGAAGAAACTGTGCAGAGAAGAGTAACAAAAATAAGGGATCTGGAGGATAAACTGTACAATGAAGGGAACTAGATATGTTTAGCCTAGAAAAGAGAAGGCTTAGGGTGACTTGATAGCTGTCCTCCAATACTTGAAGGGTTGTCACAGAGAAGAGGAGTCAATTTATTCTCCAAAACACCTGAGGGCAGGACAAGAAGAAATGGATGGAAGCTCATCAGAGGGAGATCCAACCTGGAACTAAGGAGAAATTTCCTGATGGTAAAAACAGTCAATAGCATCTTTCTCCTGGAGTTCTGAATGCTCCATCACTAAAAGTTTTCAAGAAAAAAATTGGATAATCATTTGCCTGGGATTCCTGGGGTTGGACTAGAAGGTCCCTTCCAGAGCTATGATTCTATTAGTCTGTAAGGAGATCCAGTTGGCCATATTTATCTTGTACAGAAGTTCCCATTCTTCAGATAAAGATGGCTTGTAATTCGCATTTTATGTCTTACCATAAAGTCTCGATCCATCTATTCAAGGCTTAATCAATAACCCTTGATGTGTGTCTTTGAAGTGAGAATTCAAGTTATTCTGAATTTATTGGACTCTTCAAAGAATGTTATTCGAAAGATAGATTGTCGATTTTCTCTATTGGCAATGTAAGAAATGTGAAATTATAGTAATTCGTATGACTAGGTTATGTCAGCATTTGGCTTCTTTTTAGAAGAATATTGTAACATCTAGAAATAGATCTATGGGCAAAGGTTATCATGTTAAAGATGTCAATGCTATTTTGAATTACATTCTGAAATTGTACAAGCTGACTGTTTTGAGTAATGTCAGTTATAATCAAGCACGAGGAATAACCAAGAGAATTATACTGAGATATTGGAAAAGTACTACTGTTCTGAATATCAAAGATTGAATTCAAGCAACATATAATTTATCAGTTTTTGAAAAGGCTTTGTTTTTCTACTCTTTTGTTTAAATGACACAATACATTTCGTTTTGACATAGCTTTCATAATATTTTACAAGTATAGACAATTTTGAAGCATAATTTGATACATTATCAAATGATGAAATGGATACATATTTAGAAGATTTATCATCAATATAGTGTGCTATAACTTTTAGGGCTTTTGATTTCTGCCAATTTTTTTCCCCGCAATTCTTTTTATTTGCTTTGATATTACAATTTCAAAACTAATACATTTGTTGTATATTACTGTTTTCGTTTTAATTAGAACTTTATATCATTTGTCTGCTTTTCTTTTCTAAAAATCGCTATGGTTTTTGTAATATGCGACGCAAATCCAGCCATTACATAATAAAACTATAAATTTAATCACCAAATAGAATACGTTTCTTAATATTATGATTTTTTTTGGGGGGGGGGGGAGATCGAAAAGTGCTGCAGTACTGGGGATAAACATAAGATGGCAGAAAACAATATTGAAAATGCTAACTCTTTGCTGCCATCTAGAGGTCACATGGATACTTGCGTCCAATATTTTGCAACATACAAACTTTTAATTGAATATGTGGAAGACTTCAAACTGTGTAACCTCCCTGACTTAAATGCGTTCAACGGAAACTTTGCAGAAGAAATGTACTTTCATTTCAGTACAAATGAGTACAACTCTATATGATCCAGGATATACATATAAGACTTGTTAAGCTCAAAGAAAATGAGGAAAACTAGATTGGCCTTCAAGCACAATGCAATTAGAGCATGGGCCTTACATGGGTGAATGGTGGACTGGTTCCATTCTGGATTTATACAATCAAATGAAAGCCAAGTGAGTCAGTAAGATACTTGTGCAGGATGTCCCTAAAATCCTTCATGACACAAAGCATCTGCTAACTAGAAGTTGAGATACAATTCTAGAAGGTGGAAAGAATCATAGGAACTGCCTATCCTGAAGGAATAGCCTCAAAAAAAATAAACAAATCACACAATTATGAATGATATTGTATAATCTTGAGGTACTACTTTCCAGTTTAATTATTATTTAATTCTCCTGCTTCTCCAGATAATTCAGAAAAAAAGCCACATGCGTGCTTCATCTTCTGAATCCCATTCCCAGGACAGTGTAAAGTGTTGATATATACTGTATTTATTTATTTATTTATTTTTATTTATTTTTACATTTATATACCGCCCCATTCCGAAGACTCGGGGCGGTTTACA
>JANHFL010001934.1:159058-170539 GCA_032468155.1 Oxyrhabdium leporinum | reverse complement strand
GTTGAATGGCTTTAATAAATAGCTGTAGTTTCTAAGAAAGAAACTTTAGTGATA
The DNA here is from genome assembly GCA_032468155.1 of Oxyrhabdium leporinum. Taxonomy (NCBI): domain Eukaryota; kingdom Metazoa; phylum Chordata; class Lepidosauria; order Squamata; family Cyclocoridae; genus Oxyrhabdium; species Oxyrhabdium leporinum. The sequence continues at coordinate 170,485 of JANHFL010001934.1, read as the reverse complement.
AATGTAAGTGTTGAATTATTGGGACTGGTCTCTCCTTTCCTTTTATAGAGCGAATATAAATATATAAATATAAATATAAAAATATATATAGAGCGAATATAAATATATAAAATATTAATATTAAAATTCAGTTTTGCCCCAAATAACATTGCTCTTGATTTTTGAGCCACCTTACAATTTCTCTAGATTATCAATTAATATATACCGATATCATAAAAGTAAGAGGCTTTGGTATTAGGAGAGTAACATATATTTTCACAATTGCATCTTATGTTTGATCAGAAGCTAGACTTAAACCTGTTCCTTCTGTTGACACAGGTCAAGAACCTCCTTTCCAATCATAACCCTGTATATTACTTTTGTAATCTTCTATACCATTTTGCATATTTTTTTAAAATTTGGAAATGTGGAATTAATGGTTGATGATACCAGCGGATGTAGAGGGATCAGTATAACATTGGATCAGTTTTAACAGCTAAATGGGACATTGTCCAAACCACATTTTCATTCAAACTGTTCATTCTAATAATAATTAAGATGCTTTAAAGTCATTTTACAAAAGATGTAGGTTGCTCTGATAATCTCACTTCTGCTCTTCTGGCTATGCATAATTATCTTGAAAGCATTCAACTGCCTGACATTTTTGAAAAAGGAATTGTACCTGTTTTATATATGGGGAATATTTTGTAGTTTTTAAAAACACAATTCAAATCCCTGAAAATTGAGGGGTCCTAGGTACTCTCTGAGCTTGGTTGTTCACCCAAATTAGGGTAAACAACCAAGCTTTGTTGTCACCCAAACTAGGTAACATCAATGTTATCACTGATGATGTTGCTTGGTTTGGGTAATGAAACATCTGCAAGAAAACAAGCTCAGAGAGCACCAAGGATCCCTCACAAGATCCCTACATTTGCTTAGGTCAATAGTTGAGCTACTTAATTTGGACTATTTTTAATTTCTAAACAATTTTCAAGGGTAGCCTCATGCATTGCAACTGAAGTGTAGACAACCATTGCTAATTCCAACTGGCCAAAGAAAGGTCACAATTGATGCATTTGCTGTAATTGTGCCTATGGACTTCTCATTACAGCTGCCACCTGCAAATCCAGTGACAATTGGGAATCAAACCACACTTAATGACAAGTGTGCTTTTTCTGAAGGAACAAAATCTGGTACAAAATCTCCTCAATCCAGAGTTCATATTTCTTTTTACCATCTTTTTTAAAATTTAATTTCATCTTGTTCTCCCTTATCTAGCCCATTACCAAGATTAGCTGAGGTTAAGAGTACTGTTTGTTTCTTGGAGGTAGAAAGAAGGAACCAGAAACATCAGTATTTTAATGGCATTTTATGCCAAAGCTATGAATGATCTCTCTAGTGGTTTCATCTTGATATTAAGCATATCCAAGAGAAGCCTATGGGATGACCTAAGTGTTTAACAGAGACTCTCAGCACCATCTTCTGAGCATATCCCAACTGCAAGGACTAAAGCCACTGCAAAACAGTACCCTTAAGACCCAACATGAAGTATACAATGATTGATACTATTTAAAGCAGCCAAGATGTCTAAAAGTACTACGGTGGTAGGGTTGCATTCCTCCATTATAAACGAATTCTTTGTATGAAGGACTTGGAGAAACAATTACTTCACCCGAAGTTTGAAGTAAGCATGTGACAGAAACCCAGAACTATAAGACGGGGGAGGGGGCAGGACAGAGAGGAATTTGAACAGATTTTCAAGATTTTATTATGCTCTAATAAAGTAGTATTGCTGGTACCTCTGTGGTGTTTGCCTCTTGACCTGACCTACCTCAAGAACATCCATCTGATTTCTGGTGAAGGTCATTTACCAAGGAAACCAAAGTAGTCTCAGTACTGTATCCTAGCTGAAATGTGTCTAAAATTTAATTGAAATGTGTGCAAAAAAAGTCATTTTTCCCCACATGCATCTGAGGCTATTATTTTCTCAAACTCCTTACACAAGAATGAAGTTTTCCCCTGTTTTAATGGCACCAGTAACAGAATATAGAATACAGAATAACAGAGTTGGAGAGACCTTGGAGGTCTTTTAGTCCAACCCTCTGCTCAGGCAGGAAACTCTCTATCATTTCAAACAGGTGGCTGTCTAGGCTTTTCTTAAAAATGTCCAATGTTGGAGCATTCACATGTTAGCATTCATGCTATCATGTCCCCCGCTGATGTCCTTCTTCTCATTAAAGGAGACATACTCAATTCCTGCAACGGTTCTTTATATATTTTAGCTTCATTACCTTAATCATCTTTGTTGCTCTTCTCTGTACTCTATCCAGAGTCTCAACATCCTTTTTACATTGCGGCAACCAAAATGTGTGGTCTTACTTCAATGAAGTGGCATTAATACTTCAAGTGATCTTGATTCTATCCCTCTGTTAATGCAGCATAGAACTGCATTGGCTTTTTTGGCAGCTGCAGCACACTGCCGGCTCATATTTAAATAATTGTCCACTAGGACTCCAAGGTCCCTCTTGAAGTTATTGCTATTGAGTTAGATATCATCCATATTATACCTGTGCATTTGGGAGTTTTTTTGCCTAAATGTAGAACCTTACCTTTTCCACCATTGAATTTCATTTTGTTAGATAGGACCCAATGTTCAAGTCTGTCAAGTATCTTAAGCCTATCTTCTGGAGTGTTGGCTAGAATATTTTTATTTATATGGTATTGATTGCTGATTAATGGCTAGTTTCAATGCTTGATTGGTTCTTCTGGCATTCTTTGAGCCAATAACAGTTCACAGAAATATGCTTCTTTATGCATCCACTAATGTTTTTATTCCAGATGTTCTCAAAATTAGCCAAAGTACTCACTGTTTGTACAACAATATTGTTGTATAATGTTAACTCTATAGACTGTAAACAAAGCTACTTTGAAAAGCTGATTACACTAACTATAGGAATATATTGAGCTCTGACATATAGTACTTGATGTCTGTGATTAAGTATAGCCATTTAATTTTGCATCCAGGCTAAAATACACTATTCAGGTATTTCAAGAGATACCAGTTTTATCTGACACATTTTCATCTTCTGGTGAAAAAAGGGAAGTTCTTAATTATTTCAGTTTCTGGACATGAACTGAGAATGACTACTCAAAGTCTACATCAAGTTAATGAGAGATATTTCATCCAAATCTTGATGCATGTTGAACTATTCTCTATAGCAACACAGCCCTCTTGCTCATTTCTCTTTACTGGGAAGTCTTCATAATTAATACTCCTTTGATTTACAATATGGTAGTGGTTCATGTTTCTTTTAAATAATGAGCTCTTAGAGTTGATCTTTAGTGCAAGTCAGATGATGGAAGATTTGGAACACTGAGTGTCATTATTGCAAGACTGCAGTCACTTAACTATTTGACTGGTAACACTTCAGCAAAGAAATCAAATGTGTAACTATAGAATGAAGAATACCTGTTGGTCTGGCTAGAATACTTATGAAAAAGAATAAAAAAAATAGTATCAATAATTTGCAAAAAATATCAAATGCAACTTTTAACTGATAAAGAGAGACAGCGAGAGAGAGTGAGAGAGCATGGGCAGTAATTTCCCATAGAAGTCAGCAGCTGACTTAGAACATAAAAACATAAGCAACACTGCTGGATTGGATCCCTGGCTCATCAGAACAGAGAGCACTCTGTTCTCACAGTAACCAACCAATTGCACAATGAAACCCATTATTTTTTCAGCAGATGGCTTTTAGAGGCAGCCCCAATGCCATCATGGCTGATAGCCATTAATCTCTATGACTTCCATGAATTAGTCCAACCCTTTGTTGGAAGCAGCCAAGCTGGTAGCCTGTATTACAGATTGTGGTAAATGGAAATTTTGGAGGAAGGAACTTTTGGAGGGAGTTAATAGAAGTATAATTACCAGAAGACTAAAATGCATCTAGACAGCACTGGCTGTCCCCTTTCATGTAGAGGAGCTTACATTATAGCTAGTTAGAGCAACTTTGGGATTATTCTGCCAATAATATTGGAACTTTAAATAAGAAAGAATTGTAAAAAGAGGTTGCAGGAATAAGAGAACTCACTCACGCTAATATTACACAAAAGATTTCAGATTTGGCATCATATTATTATAACAGAATAAAAGATTAGCCAAGTTTGAAGGGACCTTGGAAGTCTTCTAGTCCAACCCCCTGCTCAAGAAGGAAATCCTATAACATTTCAAACAAATGGCTGTCCAATCTCTTCTTAAAACCTCCAATGTTAGAGTACCCACAACTTCTGGAGGCAAGTTGTTCCACTGATTAATTTTTCTCCCTGTCAGGAAATTTCTCCTTCGTTCTAGGTTGCTTCTCTCCTTCATTAATATCCATCCATTGCTTCTTGTTCTACCTTCAGGTGCTTTGGAGAATAGGTTGACCCCTCACTTTCTTTGTGGCAGCCCCTTAGATATTGAAACATTGCTATCATGTCACCCTAGTCCTCCTTTTCCTTAAACTAGACATATATTATGGATGTTTTGTTTTATTATCATATAAAATATTCACAAACATAGTAATAGGGCAATCCTACCTTCACTGAGGTTAGAACTAGTCTGTGAAGCAAGGGATGTAGGAAGAAGGAAGCATGAGGCATACAGCCTTACCTAATGTAGAAGAAAAGCAGGTAGAGCCTGGGCAGAATCAAACAATCTGTCTAGAGTTGTTACATTCCCACAAACGGTCTAAGGCCAACTCCTCTTGAATTCTGTTGACTTTTTATGTAGAGTCAATTTAGTGCTGACTGTTACTTGACTAGATTCTTGCAAATAGACATGATCAATGATTTATCTTAACTTGAACTTAATGTGTATTCTCAATTCTTCACACCTGACAAGAAAGTAGCAGTCTAAGCTTTGGAATTTCTGTACATAATAACTATATGGAAACCTACCTTGATGTTTTGATTTATATTTGTCTTAAAACATTTGTAGCATGTTTTAACAATCCTGAGGTCATTTACAACAGATAATCCTATTATTTACGGTAAATGGGAGAAGAAAAGCAAAGGGGGTGAATGAAGCATGCAGGATTCTACCTCCTTGGAATTCAGTTATAATGACTAATTTATTGTTTTAGTATATTTTGAAAAAATATGCTACGTTTGTATTAATTATGGTCCCTCCCTCCCTCCCTCCCCCCCCTCTCTCAGAATCCCATGGTTGGGTCATATGACTGATATAAATAAAAAATAAGTAGTATTTATAAAAATAGCAATTTTCTCTATTGCTTCCTGGTATATTTTTTCTGGATTGTCAGTATTTTCTGTTAGATGTCTTGGTGGACCCTCATAATTAACACAAATGACTATGATGTAGAAGCACTGAATCAAAAATAGGATTTACTAGGCTATTAATAATTGCCAACCACATATTTTTAAGCATCTGAAAGCTCCATTTGATGAGTGCACTACATTGTTCTTTTTCATTACAGGTCCTGCTGTGAGTCCTACATGATGCAAGTCTCTAATACATTTCTTCTACCTGTAAAACAAACATACCCAAAAGCAGCTTAGCCACTGACACAAGATTGATTCATCTTTTGAACTGAAAGCTTCTAAGGCAATGAATCCTAAGAACTGGTTCCATTTACATCCAGAAAGAAGAAGGCTGGGATGAATCTTGTCTACTTTCTTACCTTCAGATGCTTATTTTGCTCTTAGCATTCCTCCCTTCAAAGAAAGTCAGAAGTTCTTACTCCTTTTAAAACCTTGGTCTGGTATCTTGAAAGAATATGAGATCAATGAAAACATAAAGGGTCACAATACACCACATAGCTCTTCTGTGTAGCTCCCGTTTCTGCTTCCCTTTGAATCAATAAAGTTTGTACAGAAGAACTTCATGGGGGAATTAGCTGGAAGGAATATTTATACAATAAACCAAGACAAACCCAAGGAACCACATTAGTAGTTCAAATCATGTAAAGGCATAATTATAGCAACAGGATTTCAGTAATTTCATTTAATCAATAACTGGAATAAGTGAATCAAAGCTTTTGTTATATTTTTCTTAGATAGCAGCTGAATAGGCTCTTTGGGGATTATCCTCCTAATTATATACCATGTAGATACTGCTTTTCTAAATGCCTGACGTAGCTTGGGATAAATAAATATAGAAAAGTAAAATTAAAACTTAATACTGTAACCATTAAAAAAATAATCAGTGAAATAAAAATTTGCCAACAACATGTTGACAAACTCAGCAATAGCACAAATCAATGAGGAACTTTTATTAAAATAGTTTATTATTGCCTTACTGCATTCTTTAAAAAACACCAATCCTGAAACAAAATCAATATAATGAATAGAAGTTTATATCTAATTCAGAGAGAGTTAATTCTACTTAAGTCCAATTGATTTTAATTGATCTTAAGCAGGGCCAATTTGCTTTACATCACAGTTTTAAGTATTAAAATATGTTTTGGAATGATGAATAAATTTCAGTCATAATTCAAAGAGTGGACTTGAACATGGGTCTCCCAATGTTCCCTAATCCATTACTTCTCCCTCATCTCCCTCTCTCCCTCTTCCTCTCCCTCTCCCTCTCTCTCTCTCTCTCTCTCCCCCTTTTCTACCTATCTACCTACCTATCATCCATCCATCCATCCATCCATCCATCCATCCATCCATCCATCCATCCATCCATCCATCCATCCATCCATCCATCCAATAATATTCCAAAGTGGTGCTGTGCATAATGAAGACATATTTAAAGTGAAGCAAATGAATTACAAAATATAAAGAACAAAGTCAAGGAAACGTGAATATAAAACCTGCTTAGTTATGGTGTTCAAATCCATGCTTTTCCTAACGTGACATCTAACAATACTCAACTATCACAAACAATGGATAAGATTCTGTCTTTGCAACAGAGGAAGTCTGTTGCATCAGGAATGATGGGATTAGTCAATTTTCCCTCTAAGAACAGAGAAACAGTTTTACCTCCTCACTTGGCTTTTAGTGGGACTCAATGGTTTGGGAATTTTATTATTTTGTAGGGCAGGAGAGAGAGGTAATTATTCACTGGAAATCAGAAATATTTTCTTAGGGTGAAATGATCCCTTAATGAATACTGTTTAAGTGTACTTCAGACCAGGAGAAACAATGAATACCCCAGGCAATTTAACACCAATGTTTTCAAATGCACCTTTAAGCTATAATCATTTTCCAAAGAAAACTATTCATTCAGTTATCTCATTTTAAAAATGAATTATTTAAAGAACATTCAGAGATTCAGTTTGATCCAATCTCTGAATTGAATAGAATTTTCAAGTTAGCTCAGTGACTCAGATGAATTAATTGAACCAAAAAGGACTCTTAAATCAGTCTGGAAAATTGAATCACATGGATACAATTTGACAGTTCCAAATCTTTGAATCATTAAACTGGATTGATGTGGATTGATGTGCTGATCAACTGGAATCAGGAGTGATCTGTGTACCCAAGGAAACCTGCAGATGTACATACCCATTGGCAAATCACACCCAGCTTAAATATCACAGAAACGTGATGGAGGGAACATGAGATTTTTTACAGACTAGATTGAATTTCTGATAGGAAATTTGGGATAGGAATGTGACAAATGTACAAAGAAAGGCAAAAAAGAAGGTTTACTGATATGTAGAAAAAGGTTTTATTGAAAAAAAATTGGTTCCTGCCAAAAAAGAATGCAATTTGCTTTAGACTCTGCACTTATATATTATAGCTACTTTTCAGAAAAAAATTGAGAAATGTCACTTTTTGATAAATAATACCTGTTGGGTATGAAAGGAAATAGCGGTAGGTCAAGAAATCGAAGCCTGTGAGCATGGGAGAGGAAACAATGACCACTGGAAGGAAAAAATAATTATGTTGCGTACCATTTTGGAGGAGGAGAGATAGGAAATATCTATCAAGCATTTGCCATCCATCAGTTCTGCTCATCCATTTTTCCTACTGGAAGATTCAAACTTCATGGCTGCTGTGCTGAAATATAACACTCTGACTATCCTGGCCGTGTTTAGAAAATGAGGAAAATGTTTTTACTGTATTTTGTTGAAAGGGCTGCTGGAAGGTTCTGTTTTTAAAAGACCATTTACAAATGCAGACTGCAACAATCCAAATTGTTCCACAACTGTGTCGCCAAAATTCTGCTGAGAGATGTCTGGCATGATGTTTATATCGCTCTCCAAATAAGGAGCAAAATAGGTATAACAATGCACTAATTTAAGGTTTTACTTTTTCAGGAAATAATACCTCCCCCAACACCCCACCCCCCCGATAAAAATCACCTCATTCTGTCTGCCAATATCAATACACCACTGGATACAGATTTTTTAGCCTTAGAAATACATGAAGAAAAAGAGAAGAGGCAGAGAAAATGCAGCTGGCGACTGCAGAAAAACTCTGCTTTCCTAGTATATTATTTCCAGGAGTCAAACTTGGTTCAAGAAAATGGTATGAATTCCTGCTCAGTTGTGTAGTTCTCAGGAGCCTTGTCTCCAGTCTACTTTACAGGCTGGTTGTAAGGATAAATCAAGGCATCAGACAGATTCCAACTTCTCTGCCCTCTCTGTGACAGGAAGGGATAAAAGGATATTATTATAAATTAATTAAGGTGGGTGGATGGGTGAGGAATCTTATATTTGAAGGCTAAATTGAAGGAATATTTGACAGCTGATGAGATATGAACAATGCTTTGGGTTTTTTTAAAAAAGTAAAAATGAATATATCAAGGATGCTTGATATATCTGAATAAGATCTTTTTTTCCTGTTAGGAATTGGATTTAGAGCAATTCCATCTAAGGAAAGATTCCAACTTGGTGTCTATCAAATTCATTATACTTCCAAAATTTCTTATGCTGGCTTGGTCCAACAGATTTGAAAGACACCCAGTTGGGGAAGTGAGGTTTAAGCGTTTTGGTGAGATAAGTATATAATGTTATTGTATAGATATTCTCATACTGTTAATGCAGAATATTCATTAGTGTAGAAATATCAACATCTACTTCTGGCCATAAGGCTCAGAAAAAAACTTCTTTGCAGAATTGAAAAAAATAAAATCTGCTGAGAAAACCTACCTCCCCTCCTCACCCATATGAAAAAAATCTTTTTGAAATCTTGGCATAGGCAGGTTGGTAGACTGGCATACAAAAGAAATGTGTATTTGGCGCAGTTTAAATTCAGTCCCAATTAGTATTTTAGGGGGTCAACATATTGATACCTCAAAGGTTCAATGAGAAATCAAAATTATAAACATAAAAAGACAAGATAAAATCTACTGACTATCACAAATAGAGTATTTGCCAACGATGTTATTAAGGCCTGAAGAAGTTAGGTGGAGAATAGCAATAGCAATAGCACTTAGACATATATACAGCTTCACAGTGTTTTATAGCCCTCTTTAAGCTGTTTATGGAGTCAGCATATTGTCCACAACAATCTGGGTCCTCCTTAATGAGCTCAGAAGGATGGAAGGCTGAGTCAACCTTGAACCGGTAAGGATCGAACTGCTGAACTACCGACAATCGGCAGTCAGCAGCATTAGCGTGAAATATTGTATTCTAACCACTGCGCCAGCATAGCTCTTTTGCAAAAATGCGGGCAATATCCAGAGACTTACTTCTCTGTTATTGTTAATATAGTAGAATTAGTGTGTTAGTAAAATTGCAAATATGTTTAGAAATTTGAAGGGGTGTGCAGATGGACGTTGAACAAATGTTTGAAAACATTCAGCTTAGTAATCTGCAATATTTGGAAATTTTCATAGCAGGAGTTGAAGGAGGTTTGGTTAAATTTCTTCAGATTAGGAAGAGAACTCGAGTGGTACTCACATGAGTTTATCCAGTTGCCTTCCTACCAAAGCACTTAATGCCTGTGCCCCATGCACCCCATGGACATTGGGCTGGCACGTGTGTAAATGGACTGTATATACATACTGATGTAGACACCAAGTTTTGCAGAATGTTTAAAACATCCTAGCATGTGTGCGGTTCCTTTTCATGAAGCATTGGTCTTTGGAAGACTGGCATAGCTAACTTAAAAACTATCTTTCATGCATGTGCACAGATGACACTTTAGCTGGGACCACCAAAGAAGCAAGAGTTCTAGAGACACAGTCATTGAAATAGCTGCACATGTTTTCTGAACGTCATATCTGTTCTAATGCTTTGAAGTGAGGTGCTTCCTTTGCATTCATATCCTTTATAAACTCATTGTTTTGAAAGTGTTGTGTGCTTAAGTGTTTGTCTCGAGCTCATCTATACAGTGGAAGTTGGCCAAGGATCCCTATATGTCCAGGAGTGCACAGGTGTCTTGAAACTGTGATAGATATAATATTTGGGTTGTGGTACGACCCTCCATGTTCTCCAGCAAGAGAAAAACATGTACAGAAAGGCAATGTTTAGATGTTTGGATCCAAAGAGCCATTTAGTTGCCTGCTCATGTGAAAATGATGGGATTTATTTGCAAGAGCAAAGTACATTTCCACTCACAAAGACAAATGCCCCTGCCCTTTGCTTTTCATTGTTGTTTACCATAGTTGCTGTCTATTCAATTTGGATGAGGCACAGCTGCTGCCTTCAGGAACAGAGGGGAGAAGCCACTTCTCACAGGGACATTATTTCCTCTAAAGAGCAAATGCTCTTAGACAAAAAAAAAACACAGTTCCGTTTCTCTCAATATCCTAAACCTCCTCTTGGTGTTGGTGGACAGCTTGGGCTGTGATGACTTTACAAGTAGGAAAAGTTTTACATATTGATTCATGCCTTATGGATCTGCAACACAATGTTTTAACAAACATGGACAAAGCATAGATGAAATCTTTCTCCAGAAGTCCACTTGCATGCATATTAGAAATCTCAGCAATGGACAATATCTCCTTGTCATATGAAGTGAATTAAGTGAATCCAGTTTACTGGAGGGACCATCTCAGTCATTGGGATTTGGCCTGTACCGTTTGTGCTAGCAGAGGAGGCATGCTGAGGATCCCGTCAGCCCAATTATTCCAGCTGAAAGGTTGTTCCTGCCCTCTAGAACATCTTGACCCCTGATGTGACGGCCCCAACCCTCCTATCTTTTCGTAAGGGCCTAAAAGCATGGCTTTGCCAGTAGGCTTGGGGCCCCAGTGAGGGAACAGTGTAATGGAGGTGGTTGTTTGAGTAATAACACAGCCAGTTTCCAGGCTCCCCGAATTTTTGGGAGGCCCATTTTTTGCCTTCCCCGAGGTCCAGATACTTTCCACAAGCCTCTGGGAGGGTGAAAACAGCCTCCCCCTGGCTCCGGACACTCTAGGGAGGCTGGAAATGGGCCATTTCCAGTCTCCCTGAACTTCTGGAAGGCCCATTTTTCTCCCTCTCCGAGCTTCCACACATGCCCTGCACTTACCTGCATCCACAACAGACTGCATGAATGCTCCTGGGGGGTGGG
>JANHFL010001934.1:140266-152762 GCA_032468155.1 Oxyrhabdium leporinum | reverse complement strand
CTCCCTCCGTTTCCCCCTCTCTGTCTTTCATCAGATATCATCTACTGGCATTATACAGACTCACTGTACAATGCTGAGCAGCTCTGGAGAAAGGGGGATAAAGAAAATTACCATGTAATTGAAACCTCAGTCTTCATATAGAGCTGTGGTTTTGAGCACGCGTTTTCAATGGCCATTTTGATTTTTTTGATATCTCTGTCTCCAAAGGGACTCTAGTGTACAGTCCTTAGGAAGAAGGATCCACAATTAGGATGCTACAACTGAAACACTCTCTACTTGCTTACCTGTTTCAGTTCTCTGTCATGCTAAGTTCATTTATTATCAGAAAAATCATAGAAATTCTGACTGCCAGAATTCCATCTTGGACAGATGTTACTCAGTGAAGTTCATCTATACTTCTAGCATTGTGCCAAATCCTTCCAGAATCTATTTCAGATCATGGAGTTTCTGTATTCTTTATCGGTTGAATGAAGATAATAGCAATCCTCAAGGAAAAACCATTCAGGTTAACCATGGTGAATTAATGTACGGTAACTCATTAAACTTCAATTCAAGGAACAAAGTAATTTGCTTCGCCTTATTCTAAAACACATTTCCTTTCTAAATATAGATGAATTATGGTTATTAAGCAACAATCTTATTGAAATAGTAATAGCATTTCCTCAAAATATATAATCAAGTAGAAAAATGGGGAAATTTGGCTTAATTTCAACAATTTGAAAAAAGTATTAACAGCAGAGTGATTTTATTGCTGTCCTCTTCCTTATACAATGCCCTCCATTGTGTACTCCAATTAAATCCCAAGCTTACTGGAATTAAATGTGCTTTTATTTATAGAAGGAAGAAAAATACTAAGTCTGAATCCTTAAAGGTGGTATGAAATATCTCTGTAATATTTTTATGGTGAGCGGAAAAGAAGTTATTAAACTTAAATTACTAAGGATGATTCATAAGATATGATAGGAAGCGTATCCTTAAAGAGATTTTTGAAATTATTTAAATATTTATAAAACTTTAGGAAATGTTATCATCTACGGAAACCAGAAGCTGAAATAAAACACAATTGCATTTGTAGTTTAAATGTTGAACAATGGCATGCATGCATTTTGAATTGGTTAAGTAACAATAATTTGTTCTCAAAGTATGGCATTTCATTGGATGTTATTATGCCATATCAGAGAGGCAAATTAAATTCTATTTTTAATTTGTGATTAGTGCAGATTGAATTTGAGACTCAGACAAAATATGAAAGATATCCATCTTTTAGAAAAGAACATCTTTCCCCCCAATAATAGTATTTACTAGAAATTAGCATAGCCAATGAACCTATTTTATAAGCTTTTGTTACATATGTGCATCATTATGTGATGGAAAATAATGCAAGTATCTAAACGGCATTATTTGCACAATAATGTCATTGTTACAGTATTTGCTTCCTATGGAGAAAAGTTGTTTGCATTAATTCAGAAACATTCAGAGGTGTGTGTTTTTAATGGGAGTGACTTGACTATTAAAAATATTTGTCTTCAGCTTAGTAGCTTCGCTATCCAGTCAATAGAAAAAAGAGCAAAAAGCAGGCTTTACGCTTCCATGAGATCTTATTCCTGGGATGACCAATACTTTATGTCATGGTTTACCTTCTCATCTTCTCTGACATACTGTAGATATTTATGTCTTCTGGGACTTTGCAGGTTTTTTTTTATAGATAGCATTAAACCCTATGGTGCTTTGCTTAGTTTTAAATTACTTATTATGAGTGCAGCGGCGCAGTGGTTAGAATGCAGCACTGCAGGCTACTTCTGCTGGCTGCTGGCTGCCTGCCGTTTGCAGTTTGATTCTCACAGGCTCAAGGTTGACTCAGCCTTCCATCTTTCCAAGGTCGGTAAAATGAGGACCCAGATTGTTGGGAACAATATGCTAACTCTGCAAACTGCTTAGAGAGGGCTGTAAAGCACTGTGAAGCAGTATATGAGTTAAAGTGCTGTTGCTATTAAGGAAACCATAAGTCACTGCCGCACATTTATTTCTCTCACATTTTCTATTCTCATTCAGGTTTCCCAGTGAAATTTCAGTTTTTCAAGATGTGTCTGAGCACAAGTTTCTGTTACCTTCTTCACACTTTATAATTCCTTACCTCTCTTTTTCCTTGCTGTGTTGTAGTTGTTAGAAATCAAAATTCTAGAAACAGAATTTAGCTTAGAGAGATCAATTCAAAAGAAAAGTGTGTATGTTTCTTTCTTATGCTTTGTCAATATTCTTATATTCTAAATTTTATTCTATCAATATTCTAATTCTTTTAGAATAATTTTTTAGATTTTTTTCCCCACTCTATCAAGTAAAGCACCTGTCCAAGATGCTGATGTTTCCATGCAGATTATTTGCATATACAGAAGTGCATGTTTATGTCTATGAGATTCAGATACATGGTAACAACAATCGGATACATGAATAAAATATTGAAGGGCTGGAGCTGTTTGGATTGACATCCATAACTATGATACAAGGAACACAAATTATGTGCGGTCCTACCTATTCTGCAACTTTTGCTGCTGAATTGTTCAAGAAAAATAGCATTAACCTCTATAAAATATTAAATATTGAACCTGACCTGTTGGAATTAAAAGAAAAACAAGGAAAGGAAAAAAAAAGCATCAACAGCTTAATCGTTCGCTTATATTATAATCTGAATTGGGATCCCTATTTATGATAAAATAACATTGTAGAGTAAATAAAGCACTCTACTCTGCTGCTGTGTATCCCTCAACAAGCGGTGGAGGTGCTAAGCATCTTAATGCAAAGACAAAAAGTATTAGTGGCAAATGTTCATTCTCAGGTGCTGAATTGAAAATGACAGCATTAATAGTATATTTTTCATGGCTCAAATCATCACCATCATAGCATAAAATGTGTTTTGATAGACCCCGGTGTACTTTAAATATAGATGAAAGCAACTGAAGACATGTTGTGTCTCATATCAATGGTGCACGTAAAAGATCTTGCTGCATGGGAGAAGCTTAGTAGGAGTTTAAGTGAGTATCTGGCATGTGTGACTAAAAGGGCTGAAGCTGTGGAACACGACTAGCAGAAATCTGCTGAATCATTTATTTTGAATGAAAGTTGGTTAACCTTTTGCTCAGAATAGTTTCTGCTGACTCCTAAATTCCAGCTAGTAGAATTGCTAAGCTCCTGAAGCTTACATGTCCACTAAATTCCAGCAAAACCCCATTGAATGATAATGTGTAGAGGAAGACAAAGGACAAAGGGAGAAAATATTTGCAAAAAATATACTGCAATAAGGAAGCAGGGTTGTTTTTGATCCTTGTTCTAAGACTAATGTTCTGGTTATAAGCAAGCTCTGCTTATGAGGAAGAGGAATGAAGAAAAAATGATAGCCCTCTTCTACTTTCCTTGCCATTCTCATCAACTACATGTAGGAATCAAAGGAATTTTTTTTTTTCCTTCAAGGATGCCCAAGCTAGGATTTTACAAACTTGTTTTTTCAGGGTTCTAAAAGCTCAGGAAGAGTTTCTAGGGACAGGGCAGACTTTACAGGTTGACACTCTTTCTAAGTAAAGGAAAGGATGTTCAGTATTGCATTCATCCTTCCACTGGTATATCTTCTTCTTCCTTCCTATCCATCAAGCCATCTGGCCATATAGTTCAGAAAAAACTTTGCAGTTTTTTCAGCTAGGTGAATAGTACTTTGAAATATAAATTAAACTATGGAGCTTCAGAGAGTTCATTGATAATTTAGTCTGCCCTCTTGTAGTTACAGATGTTCTCCCAAGCTTCCATTGTTGTATATTTTTCCTATACTTACTCAGAGGTAAGTAAGCCAATAATATACATGGCCATGGTATTATTGTAAACTTCCATAATCAAAGTTTATGATGCACATATTTCCTATCCCAACCAGATTAAAGGCTTGGTAATAGAGAAGGCATACAAACTCTATGCAAAGCTCTCATCTTCATGATATAATATTTGTTAATAGCACTGTTATTCCAAAGAATAACTTCAAAGAGATTTTGAAAAAACTAATGATTCAAAGTGCTTTTGAATGATATAAGCATTCCAAAATACATAGAAATGGAGATCAGGAGAACTGAGAATTCATTTCCCCAAAGTAATCATTATTTCATCAGCTGTCATTTTTCCTTCTTTACCTCTCCACATTCTCTCATTATTATATGTATGAAATTCCTCTTACTCAAGAATTCAATCTGTAAGGGAATAATGCACTATTCCATTAAGTGAGACACAAAAAGACATCTTAACATGGTTGTTCTTTAAAATTATAGTTAGTATTAGCATTATCTGTTAGAGTAATATCCCCAAAGAAACAGACTTAGTCTGTTGAGCTATGACTATGGTATGTGATTGGCCATAAGTAAACCAGGGAGTTTCCATGGTTGTCAAGAAACTAGAATGTGGTTCACTAGTCCTAATCCAATATTTAACTGCCATACTTCACTGACTGACAATGGCTGAAAAATATTTATATTCATAAGAGACAGTTATTAAGAAATGCACAAATTCTTAAGGATTAAGATTAAGATTAAGGAACTGTTGGATGACCAAAATACAGAATGCTTACTTAAAACTTCTACTTCACCCCTTGTTTTAGTAAAAAGCCTACACTGTGACCTGCTCCATCCACAAATGGAAGGAACTCTTTCTGCATCCAGTTTAATTAAATTAAGTTAATTAAATTTAATTAATGAAATTAAATAAAAATTTCATCAACTTCCCCTTCCCATTAGGAAAGAGTTTTTTAAAATGTTTTAAAATTGGTTAATGCTGATCTCCCTCGGTTTGGATTTTTAGGACATTGCATGCCAGATTCTAGATAGCTTTATTTAGTTTCTTGCCTACCCCACCTGAGTGCTCACTGGGGCTTTGAAAAAAGCACTTTATGACTCTGTCTATCACCTATCTTGTATCTATATCTATATCTATATCTATCTATCATCTTTCTTTCTTTCTTTCTTTCTTTCTTTCTTTCTTTCTTTCTTTCTTTCTTTCTTTCTTTCTTTCTTTCTTTCTTTGTCATCTATCAATCTATCTGAAATTAATTTCTCCTTTTTTTGGACCAGTCCAATGATAGTTACATATAAGCAGACAATTCATGAAAATGTGTCTCATTATTGCTAATGGTGAGCATAACAATCTAATCACAATGAAATCCTTTGATATTAATCTTGCTGTAGCACAATATGTACAGTATTTGCATGAGAATTCTGGTGAAGCTTCTCATTAATTAACACACTGTAAAAATGTCAGCATTTTAATTTGCTTTGTGTTAAATGCAATAGATTTCCACTTCTTGAAAGCATTTATCAAAATAAATATGGCTGCAACCTTAATTTCAATAATAAATAATACTTTACAGCTGCCCATTTATAAGGCCATGCATTAACACTTAAATTATGCCTTTTATTTATATAAATGATCACTTGTGATGACTGACTCACAATACCCATGCTTCTTCCCCAAAGAAAATAAGTTTCACTACTCATTACATCTTTCCCCTTCCAATTCCAGGACTAGATTCTGCATTTTCTTTTCTTTGAAAGCAAAAGGAAATTGTGACACTCCAATTAGGGTCATTCCAAAAGTGCTTCTTCCAAAAGGCAACTGGACCTTCTTGGCTTTTTCCTTTGAAAATGTTTTGCTTCTCATCCAGGAAGCTTCTTCATTCTTGGATCAGAAGTGAAATGTTTTTTAAAGAAAAAGCCAATAAAGTTCTGTTGCCTTTTGGAAACAAGCACTTTTGAGACAGTCATGACCTGAATGATTGAGAATCTCTATTGACATCCAATCGTGGTCAATCTTCATCTTTCATCATCTTCAGCCAGCAAACCTAATAGTAAAGGATGCTGGGAATGCTTAGTCTCTGAATGGTGTCTTGAAAACATAATTTGTATATCTTTCTAAAAGAATGAAGGAAGGTTGCATTTTCAAAGGATGAATTCTCAGTGGGTCCCAACAAATATAGAGATGGTTCAATGTTAGCTGAATTAGAACAATGTTTGAACAGTGTTCTCATACTGGCTGGGAAATTCCTGGAGTTGAAGTCCATACACCTTAAAGTTGCTGAGATAACACTGAATTAGAGGAATCTTCAACAAAGCTTACAGTGGCTTCTAATGAGCATCAAGATCATACTCCAAGAAGCCATGACATTGCTTGTTTGACTATTTTTCCTGGTGGGGAAAAGTGTGATTAGCTGAAACACAGCTATCCTTACAGTGATTCAGCAGAACTGTTTGCAAATGCAAGAATGACCATTTCAGTAATTCCACACTTTCCTCAATGACAAAGCAAAGGTATGCATGAAATGCTTCAGCTGGAATATGCCAAATGTACAGTAACTGTAACTAGTTTTTCTCTTTTTCATCCTTGGGTCTTTGGGAGACCCTTCATGATCCCCCGCAGGCTAGATATGCCAAAACGTTTCAATTCTTGACAGATAGGTTTCTTACATTTTTATTAGAACACTTTAAATCCTGTCCTGATTCATCTAAGCCCACTTTGCAGCCCTTCATTGATTTATTACTTCCACTGCTTTGAAGAACAGGATCTACCTTCAGCATCTTTAGTACAGAGATTGTTTCAGACCTTGATAGACTGACATTGAATTTATCCTCAGTTTGGCTCAAACTTCACCTCACACAATCTTTTTTTTTCTTCCAAAGTTTCCTAAAATCAGAATTAAACTCAGAAGTCTATAAGAAGGGGGAGGGGGGAACCACTAAAAGAGTCAGGTTTCTTTTTAATACTTAAAATCTCCATTACTAAGCTGCTTTTTAACCACTAGGGAGAACCTTTTTTCCCATCTGTAGTTAAAAAGAACAACAATGCTTGAACATAAAAACTATCAGACAAAAGAGGATAGCTATGCCTATTCTTTCTTGAATGACTTGTTCTGTCTTTCTCTGATAAATTCAGAGCTCTAAAGGGACTCCTTAATTTTATGCATCATTTACCTGCAATGGAAGGAGATTTAAATCAGGGAAGGCACAAATAATCCTGTTTTCAACCTCATGTATAATTCAGCTTAAAAAACACATTTGTACTATGTACTTGCTTGAATATACATGGAAGTGTGGATGTAGGTATGCTTATTCTTTCATTACAGATAGTCCTCATTTAGCAACCTTTTCATACAGTTACAAGGGTGATGAAAAAGTAATTTGTGAGCAATCCTCATATTTATGATCTTTGCAAGTCTATGAAGCAAAGAAAAGCTGATGTAAAATCATAAGCACAGCTGAGGTTTCGTTTACTGACTGTTTTGCTTAACAACTAAATTGTTAGTCCAAACTGTGGTCTGAACAAGGACCATCTGTATTATTTGCTGGTGTATGTATTGTGATTTTATATTTGGTGTGTTAGTTATTGGTTTTTCTTTTTCGTAAACCACTCAAAGTCACCTGGTTTGAGATGGATGACCATATAAATGTTTTAAATAAATAAAGTCAACCACCACCACCATATGTATAGCACCCTGTCATGAGATAGGAGAAACCTTGTTAGTATTATCAACTGTGAAGAACATTCTCTGTTTAACTTGATGTACTTTTCAGACTTTTCCAGAAATTTGTACTAAATGCATAAAGATCTCTGATAGTTTTTTTGCATGTACCACCCGGCTCCTCTAATCCATTCAGAAATTTTAGTCTGGGTATCTGGATCACTGAGTGCAATGTGCAATGTCTGGGCTCTGGTGTTAGGATCTGTTATTACAAAAGGAAGTAGTAAAGATAAGTTAAACTGTGTTAAGTGTTACCTTAATAGCCCTGTGCTGTGTATGGAAGGAAACAAGTACAATCTTCAGACACTAAATAACAATTCACACAATATTGCTGTGCATTTACTTTCCCAAACTGTGCACCAAGATAGGTTGGTTGGTGGAGGATTGATGTGTTTTCTCATTACATAGTCATATTGATATAACAAATTTACTCACTTGCTTTTTTTGCTTTCACCTATGTGAGTAGTGAGTAGAGAAGATTCTCTACTCACCTTTATGAGTAGAGAGATGAGAAGGTTGAATGTAAACGCTCCTTTTTGTAGCTTTTTTATGAGTTACTTGCATTAATGAAGTCCATGGCTGATCTAAGGAAAACTGGTTTTAACAGTGTTAACAAAGAAGGAAGCAGTACTACTGAACTAAGATTGAGAGCGGAACACAAAGAATTCTCGTTTTTTCTTTTAAATAGTGTAGCTCTTGGAACTTGAAAGAAAATAAGACCGGCAAGCAAGGGAGCGCTGGCTAAAGACAGGGGTGTGATGGACAAACTTGGATTATAATTTAATATTTGACTGTTTTGGCTTTTTTCCCTTTCTGGATGGATTAGGGGCTGAAGAACCCGAAGATTAAAGGTGTAATTCAAAGTCTAGTAAATATTGGAATTCTCCTCTTTGTGTTTTGATTTTTTCGCCCTTTTTGGATGGATTAGGGTCTGAAGAACCCGAAGATAAAAAGATAAAAGGTTTAATTTAAAGACTAGTAAATACTGGGACTCTTCCCTTTGTGTATTATAGTACCTACTATAGGTGGATTACAATTATCATTTAAAATGAAGAAAATAAAATGGAGAGCCATCAAGGAAAGATGAGGTGGCTTTCATCTTTGGATCCGAGAAGCATAAGATCACATCCTGGAATTTCACTTGTTACTGAGCAGCAAAAAAACAAACAAACGCCCCATGAAATGATGATAAGAATTATACTGATGATCCAATCCAAGGGTGCTTTTTAAAGCAAGAAAACTCACCACTCGAAAGAGGTCCAGATGTTGGGTTGATTGTACTTTCATTCAAGGATACTTCTTGGATTCTTCTCCTTCCCCCATCCAACGCCATTTGGAGACTCTTAAACTGCAGTCCATTCAGTTGTTGGCGCTGCGAATCCGTCGTCCTGGCTGCATTTTCGGGACCAAGGTTTGCAAGCTGCTCCGGAGACAGTTCCTGCGATAATAAACACAGGCAGTCCTCCACTTATGACCCCAATGGACACCCACATTTGTTGCTGAGCGAGACAGTTTAGTGCGGTTTGCGCCCGTTTTACGACCTTCCTTCAATGAATCACCTCAGTTGTTAAATTAGCAACCCGGTTGTTAAGTGAATCTGGCTACCCCATTGACGTGGCGTGCCGGACGGTCACAAAAGGGGATCAGGTGACCCTGAGACCATCATAAATACGAATCAGTTGCCCAAATGGCCACATTTTGATCATGTGACTGTGACGATGCTGTGCCGGTCGTAAGGCTTCAAAACGGTTCTGATTGTGAATTTCGGAATCAGAGTGCCTCAATTGTGCAAATCTGAAATGTTTGTGCGACGTAGAATTGCTCCCTTCCATTTCTATTTAAATCACACCGATTGTGAATTTCACAGCCAGATGTGCAAGGCTGGAAAGTTTGCATGGCATAAAATTGCTTCCTTTTGCTTCCAGTTAAATTACAGCAGCAAAGAGTCCAGATTTTAGCATCAAGAAGTCCTCAATATTTCCCCCTGCTTACATAACACCACCTTCTGCAGGAATGCTGAAAACCTCCTAGGTCTTAGCATCCCTATATAAAAAGAGATTTCAGGCAAGAAGACCAAAACCTGGTGGAATTTAATTTCTTGGTCTGGTGAGATTTCATTCCTTTTTTTCTTTTTTTTTTTAAAGTCCCTTTGAGACAAGTATTTGGGGAGCTGTTTCTCCCATCACAATATTTTCGGTCCAGAACAGCAGCTGTTTGCAGAGAAGAGCAACCAAGATGTTTAGGGGACTGGAGGTGAAAACATATAAAGAACAGTTGCAGGTTTTGGGGTTTGTCTAGTGAGTCTAATGAAAAGAAGGACATGATGGCAATGTTCCAATATTTGAGGGGCTGCCACAAAGAAGAGGGGATTAACCTGTTCTCCAAAGCCCCTGAAGGCAGGAGAAGAAGCAACGGATGGAAACTAAGCAAGGAGAGAAGCAACTTAGAACTAAGGAGAAATTTCCTGGCAGGGAGAATAATTAATCAGTGGAACAACTTGCTACCAGAGGTTGTGAATGCTCCAACACTGGATTGGACAACCATTTGTCTGAAATGGTATAGGGTCTCCTGCTTAAGCAGGGGGTTGGACTAGAAGACCTCCAAGGTCTCTTCCAACTCGGTTAGTCTGTTAATTTATAAGCTTCCAAATGCATCTGCTTTCATTCCTGCAGGCAAAGGGTGACGTTAGAGTTTTCCATGGTGACACCAGTCAGACAATAAAGAGACTAAAAGTACCTGAGAGTTGATTTTGTCCCCCCCCAATTCAAGCACAGAATATTCTGCCAAACATAGCCATATGATTATGCCTCCTTTGGAAGGCAGACCCTATGATTAGAACTGCGCAGTCATTATCTTTCCTCGTATTGTAGAACAATGAAAGCAAATGTGAACAACCGACATTTAACAAAAATGCCAAAGAGTTTCTCTATGGATTTGTCTGTTTTCAGAAGGCATTTGTCTCCCGAGGCAGCAAGCAATTATGAGATATAAAGTCATCCCTCTCTTTTTCCCCTTTTGGGTCAGGTTTGAACAGCTGCAAAATTTCACTCTTAGATAATGAAGTGATGGCAGGAAACTGCGAGTGTGGAGACAGAGAAAGAAAGAGAGAGAAAGAGAAAGAGAAAGAGGGAAAGAGAAAGAGGGAGGGAGCAAGGAAGCAAGGAAGGAAAGAAAAAAAGCTTGATTTTGAAAAGGAAGGAAGGATTTTGAGAAGGAAGGAAGACTGATTTTGAAAAGGGAGAGAGAGAGGAAGGGAGGGAAGGAGGGAGGGAGGAAGGAAAGAGGGAAAGAAGGAGGGAAGGAAAGAAAGAAAGAAGGAAGGAAGGAAGGAAGGAAGGAAGGAAGGAAGGAAGGAAGGAAGGAAGGAGGGAGGGAGAGAAGGGGAAGGAGGGAAGGAAGGAGGGAAGGAAGGAAGGAAGGAAAAAAGGAAGGGACATTTTTCTCTCTTTCTCTCGATAACTATGTATGCCATAGGCTTAGAACAGCCCATGATTATCTCAATTTCCTTAAATGAAACCATCTATTTATCATAAACAAATAACAGGAATAAATATAGGCAAATGCAGAGTCCCCTGGCTGTGCCAAGTTCTCAGGGCTCCGGGTCAACTTTTCCCAGGGGGTGAGGGTGGGGTTGGGTGTTGGCGGGAACAGAAAGGAAGCACTTACCTTGTTTAAAGCATGGACAGGAAGGTTAGGCGCATTGATATCCTTCAGGTCCCTCTCGGCATCGTATTTCAGATCATTTGAGACACTGAACCTGAAAAGGGGGAGGGGGGTGTAGGGTGGGCGAAAGAGCCAAAAGGAACAGAGGGAGAGGTTTATAAAGGAAGCCGCTTTACTGGCCTATCAAATAATATATTTTCATTTACAGACTTACAACTCAGCCCCCAAATTTCTGTCGCTACGCAAGACAGTTGTGAAATGAATTCTGCCCCGTTTTACGGCCTTTCTTGCCAGAGTTGTTACGTAAGTTGTTGATTAAGTAAGCTTGTTGGTTTCTGGTAAGCTATCTAGAGCTACAGTGTTCAAGCTGGAAGGTCATCAAAGTTAGGGCCAATTTGGCCGTAGGAGGAATGATATTCCAAAGATGTCGTATTTTATATATTACCATATTCTATCTTTCCTTCCTCTTTCCCTTCTTGCCTTTTCCTTCCTTCCTTCCTTCCTTCCTTCCTTCCTTCCTTCCTTCCTTCCTTCCTTCCTTCCTTCCTTCTTCCTTTCCTTTCCTTTCCTTTCCTTTCCTTTCCTTTCCTTAATTACTCATATGTTGCTGCCTCAGGACCTTGCTTAGTTCAGGCTCTGAATCAACTGATTAAGCTTGCACCTATGTGTTCTCAGATGTGCAAAGTGAAAGCTAAAGCTCAGACTAGTGAAGTTCTTTCACGAATTCTTGTAGAGCAGGCTGTTGTTTAGTCTGGTCAACTCTTCAGCTAGAGTACTCAGACAATCAAATGCAACAGATCATTTATACTTTCTCGTGCATGGGGAAAGAGGCAGTCCCTTATTCCATGCATAGCAGAATGCAGAATAATTTAGCCAGAGAAGTTGGATATCAGGAAAGGGAGATGATCTTCATTTTTCAAGGATGTTGGGAAGAGATTCCATGAAGGTTATAGTGAGTCTGATGCATAGACTGTATCTTATCCTTTGGGTGAAGGTTTTTCAACATTTAACAGAATAACAGAGTAACAGAATAACAAAATTGAAAGGGACCTTGGAGATCTTTTAGTCTAACCACCTGCTCAAGCAGGAAACATTATATCATTTCAGACAAATGATTAGCCAATCTTTTCTTAAAAACCTCCAGTGTAGGAGCATCCACAATTTCTGGAGGCAAGTCATTCCACTTATTAATTGTTCTAACTGTCAGGAAATTTATTCTTAGTTCTAAGTTGCTTCTCTCCTTGATTAGTTTCCACCCATTGCTTCTTGTCCTGCCCTCAGGTGCTTTGGAGAATA
>JANHFL010001934.1:124868-140166 GCA_032468155.1 Oxyrhabdium leporinum | reverse complement strand
TTTGCAAATATTTGTACCCAGACGACACACCGTGTAATGGAAGATTTGTACTAAAATAAAATAAAAAATTTATTGGAAAAAAAAAAAGAAGGAAGCAGTAAAATGTGACAATGAACTCTAGAAATCAATTTATGGTTGACACTTCCAGTAACCTAGGGTTCAACACAATAGTGAAATTGAATGCAAATTAGCAAACTGTTTATTTTTGCATTTGATCAGGAAAAGTACAACACTGGAATAATTTCACAGCGAATGGATACCCTGAGACATTTTTTTTCTGTTTCTTTTTTGAAACATTGAATTTGTATTTAATGTGAATAACAAAGGCACAGGCTCTGGAAAGGCCATTTTGTTTTGGGACTTTGAAAAACACTTTGGTTCTTGAACATTTGTAAAAGTAATTAAATCAATGCGCTGTTATTGCTGCATTTCTATATCTACCTTTCCCCTCAGTGACTGGCCAGATTTATTTTGACAGCTTCTTGTTCACAACTAATAGAAACACTTTTCAGAGAACTTTCTGCAAGATACAAAGAAAATTACTTGCATTGTATTTATAAATCCTAGATGAATATACTAAATGGATGGATTGTGCCATGGTTTCTCTCTTCGTTTCAACTTTGCCAAGAGTGCTCTAGACTTCAATAAATATTATCAGTTGACGGAAAAAATATTACAATCTACTAATTGAGTTTGTGGTTATTGAACAGTAAAATAACCAGTCAGGTTCATTTTACACTATCTGATCATTCCTTTTTCAAATGTATTCTAGCTTAATGCTTTTGGAGCTTTGGACAATGGAGAATATCATAACTATTCCTGCACAACAATTAAGAATTAGGTGGCAGTTAAATTCAGCAAGTATGTACTGTAAGTATGAAGAATAACTATGAAAAGAATCAGTAACTGTTCATTCATTCTGAGAAAAAAAGTTATAGCATAAGGAGAAGGATGCCTAGTAACCCAACATTGTCTCCTGATTCACTTCTGTGGGATTAACCTTTCTTGTTTGAGAATCATTCCAGGATTAATAATACAGTGGAAAGTTTAAAAAGATTGTCTTCATCCTGAGGCCTCCAACCCAAGACGGCAGGTAGATGGACTTCCCCAAAAACCTTGACATAGGGGGAACATTAATGGAATAGTAGATTCTTCAAGTTCAAAGAATCCAAAAGTCCATCAAGTTAACTTCTAGATCAGTACAGGATCTGCTAAATTAAAACATAATTCAAGAATGATTATGTTAGTGAACATAACATTAAATTTAAAGTTGGTAGCATAATAATTATTGAATCATGTCTTTAACTTAGCTTCCTACACTGATAGACATACAAATGGAATGGTATTAAATTTCACTTTTGCCTACACTCATTATTTTTGGTCATATGGTTCCACGATGGGACTCAAAGACTATGTGTGTTATCATGTTCAGCTCAGAAAAAAATTGAATTCCTGTACCTAAAGACTTAAGTAACATCTGTCTCATAGCAACTCGTCTGCCATCCCCGTCA
The DNA here is from genome assembly GCA_032468155.1 of Oxyrhabdium leporinum. Taxonomy (NCBI): domain Eukaryota; kingdom Metazoa; phylum Chordata; class Lepidosauria; order Squamata; family Cyclocoridae; genus Oxyrhabdium; species Oxyrhabdium leporinum. The sequence continues at coordinate 138,655 of JANHFL010001934.1, read as the reverse complement.
TTTTCAGCCACTGTGGGGATTGGAGTGACGCTGATAATAAATGTTCCTGCATGTTTCTTGGATTGGTCACTATTCATTAGTGACAAGAACAACAACTATGTAGCCCAAATCTGAGTCATTTGAGTGGCCTGCACAAGTGGGAAAAGGGTAGAAGAAAAAGGGAGAAAGGAAGGAGAAAGAATGAGAAACGGAAAGGAAAGAAGGAAGAAAAGAAGGAAGGAAGGAGATGGAAAGAGAGGTGATTTATTTATGTATTTGTAAAATTTTGTTATCTTCTTTTCAGAGTTAAAAATGATCCAGTTGGGAAAACAATAGAAATATTAAAAAAATTACAAAAAATGAAAAAAAAAACATGGAAAATAAAATGAAGTAAGGGAGACCCAGCAAGATGGAAATATGGCTGATGTGGGTGAAGGAAGCAATGTGAAGCAAAACAGGAAAGTATAAACTTCATAGCAAAAGCTAAGATTTTGAAATCATAAAGGTCTCACTCAGGAAAGTTCTTCATTCAATTGTCTTTTATAAAATGGAGAACAGAGAAGAAGGACAATGAAAGAAGGCATGACCTAATCATTAAGTATAATTTGAATAGGAGCATCTCTGTAAAGTGACTGGGGAAGTGTACCATCTTCAATCACATATTCTTCCTCAGTTAAACCTTGACCTGCAATACTAGAGCAAATTATTCCTGGAGAGAGTGCATAATTTTGCAATTCAGAACAGCACCCAAATCTTGGCAAAATCTTTACAATTTCTCTAGCATGAAGATTAAGTGCTTAATTTCTATTATGCTGGCTTTTGAAACACAAGAGAAAGTCAGAATAAGCTTGAAACTATTACCATCTTAAACTGAATGGTGTTTGCTTAAAGAATTAATACTGTGCATACAAATATAAGTTAATATTTTGTCTTTCATATTTACATAAATTGTGGTTTTCTTTAATTGCCTGTTCTGCAGATACTGTAGTTGGGATGTTTGCAATTCAACTCCTCACATTTCTAAATAATAGGAAAATTTCTATTGGCTGACATTCTCTGTCTGAAGTGATGTAACAAAAAACAATGATAATAACATTAATTATAATTAACAATGTATTCCTCTGCAGATGGGCTGGACATAAATACCCCAATCCTGCAGTAATACAGATAGATTTCATACTCTATTTTTACAAGAAAGCAAATTGGAAAACAAAGTATTTGAAGAAACTAAATCAAAATTTGGAAGAAGTATTTGATATGTTTTCCTGTATTTATGTTGAGGTTCCATATCTGTAGCAAAATTCCATTCATTAATCAATAGTTCAACTGTATACTTATTAAAAGAATCAGAATTGTACCTTTTTAATTTTGCGTTGATCCAAATGTAGCAAAATATTCATTTGTTCACAAATTTCTTAGAGGATTCTCCTAAAATCCTGTACTTTTGCTTTGCCCCCTGTATATCTTGTATTTTCCTCCATCCCAGTGTTCCAATGCTATTGACTTTTGGCAGCTGGCGGGCACATGTGTGTGTCAAATTTGGCAAAATGGCACATAAAGGACCATAATGCAAGCCCTGCTTCTTTTGTACATGTGTTAATCTCACATGTTTGTTTTTACATCATCTTGCTTAATTTGTCTCCTCCCTGTAGAGTTGCCACTATTGATTACTATTCCCTACAGAAGGAGATTAATTTTTGGTTAATCGGAACCTTTCTTAAATAAAGTCTTAATTTGTTTGGCTGCTGTGCTTGGGAAATACTTTTTTTTGATCTTAGAGATGAGATCTGTAACAATAACTGAGTGGCGGGGTCTAAGAAGAAAGCCTTCTCTGCCATTGCACCCATCCTATGGAATATCCTTCCTCTGGAAGTAAGGCAGGCTCCTGGCTTTCTGAAAGGTGTTAAAACATGCCTCTTTGGCCTTCTGTGGGGAGCCCAAAGGAGCACACAGTCGTGGGGTTGGTAAATACCACCAGAGCACTCCCGTTGTCTTTGCCAATCAATTTTTAACAGGGTTAATTATTCTGATATTTTTTAAAAAATTCACTCCAAATTTGAACTCTAACATTTTAATTTTTTATGTACTGTTTTTTATTTTCATGTTTTATTGTATACTATCCAGAGTCTCGCTTTGAGGGAGATGGATGGTTTAAAAGTATGAAATATAAACAAATAACCCTTGCCTCCATTTTTACAAAGTAATATTTGAGGGCATGATGAATCTTGAAGCTCTCACCCATCTAGCAACCCCAATGACAGACGGTCTGTGTCTATCTGTGCATACCCTGGCAGTTCAACAACTTATAGAAATATTATATTTTCATTATCGCAGGTACTGTACGGAGTAAAATTCTGGCTGAAGCTGATGTTACTGATGTCTGAGTCTACATACAGTATGACTTTCAAGTCAGAGAACTGTTTTTAGCTTTTTGCCTAAGGTTTTTTATTGACATGCACCTTTAAATAACTCTTTTTCATACAGTTAAGAAACTCAGGTGTCAGAAGACTCGCATTTCACAAATTTCTTGATAATTGTGCCATCTGCATTGTTGTGCATTCTATTAGCACTGAGAGGAGTCAAATGAGAGATATAAATATTACTACTAAGGACTGTGAAAATGTTTAAAATGTGTTTAAGTATGTTGCCGTATACATGCTTTTGAACTTTTATTTCTCTGGGGAAACAAATTCTTATCAATAACTTGTAGGTCAGACGGAAATGAGGGATCTTTGGCTCTCTCTGAACTTAGTTGTTTTCTTGCAAATACCCAAACTGGATAATCATCAGCACTGATGCTTGTTTGTTTATTTGTGTCAGAAACATCACAATTAAAATAAGGCATACTGTATGACATAACATTTAAAATATAAAATACAAGATTAAATTATGTACAAATTAAACATCTTGCCCAGAAACTAGCAACGTTATTTGCGTTCTGTCGTGCTGCCATGAAGTACTCAAGTGTACACTGATTGGGACACAAAGAGCACTGATGGTATTACCTAGTTTAAAAAAAACACACAACCAAGCTCAGAGAGCACCAAAGACTCCTCAAAAATTCTTATGAATGTCAAGTAAATCATGATTGCCCAATTTGGTATATAATTCTAATTTTGCACAACTGCGTAGTACAGCTTGCTCTTTATCTGCACTGGCACTGACTTAGATATCTGGTAATTGAACTGGAGCTGTTTTCCCCTTCAGAGAGTTCAATAGTGGGAACAGAATATACCTTCAAGGGAATGAACCTATCTGACAGGGGCCTAGATGTTATTTCAAAGCAGAAAATATCTGGAGTCTTTTGATGTATGCTTGTCACAATTTAATGTAATAAATGGGAAGGAAGCAGAAAACATAGAAATATGAAGAGAGACAGCAATATTGTTGAAGATAGAACATTGTAGTAATAACGTTTGATGGTTTTCTGTACTTCCAGAGTAAAGTATCTTCAGTACATGCATATCAAACTGCTGCATGAAATTTCAGAGATTGCTAACAGCTGGTTTTGACAACAGTGTCCTGCATAGACTGACTCAATGCAAGGTAGCTTCCATTGTTCCCATATGAATCCAGAAATATTTATTTATACATTTTAAACATTGCCTCAAGCTTTAAAAAGATTTAAGTGCTACTCAAGGAGCAACAGTAATAAGCCAATGCAATAAATATAAAGAAATATAATAATACCAAAATTGAATTAAATATTGATTGAGAATTACACATCAGCACAGTTGGTGCCAATGAGGTACAAAGAGCTTCCAGAATAGTCACACCCTTGCTGTGTGTAACAAGGGAAGGGTGTGTCAATCTATTCTTCAAAGCACCTGAAGACAGAACAAGAAGCAATCGATGGAAACTAATCAAGGAGAGAACCAATTTAGAACTAAGGAGAAATTTCCTGACATAACAATTAATCAGTGGAATGACTTGCACCCAGAAGTTGTGGGTGTTCCAACACTGGATGTTTTTAAGAAGATATTGGACAGCCACTTGTTTGGAATAGTATAGAGTCTCCTGCTTGAGCAGGAGGTTGGACTAGAAGATCTCCAAAATTACTCTGTTATTCTGCTAGCCTCCAGAAAACGCTACATGTGGGAATCACTGTCATACTAAGTGGCAAGCTATTTCACAGGAGGAAAGCTCCTGTAGTAAATACTTTCTATTCCCCTCTTGGATTTTTTTGTAGATGGAGACTCCCAATAGCTTGTCAGTTTACTTAATCTGAGCAGGCAAAAATCTTCTGGGATAGATACCTGGGGCCTGATTCATAAAAGGCTTTATAGGAAATGATCATCTCTTTAAATTACACATGGAAATAATCTGGTAGTGAAAGTAGCTTCTACTAAAGCTGATACATAACAATAATGAGATTGTCCCATAGGTGTATCATTATTCAGTTGGAGAAAACTCCAGCTGAAGTTTTTAGGTGGTCTTCAAGGCAGCCTTGTGTAAAGCAAATTACAGTAATTCATACAGTAGATAACAGGTACATGAGTGACCATACTTAGTGCTCCTAGTGGCATACAAATTGTAGAAGCTGGATAAAGTCCATTCTGGCCATAGTTTTCTATAAGAAGCCATGAGACATCCAAATTTCAAGTCTGGTCTTCAGAGAAGAGCACAATCTGTTGAATACAAAAATATTGTAATTCCAGAATCAGTAATATTTTCAATGACTATCTAATCCATCTTGCTTGAATTGAGTCCAAGCCATTGTTTTTCTCATCCAGACACTAATAACTTGCAGACCTGAGATGACGAGAGGCAGATTTGTGAATGATTTGTGTAACTGCTTGTCAGGCAATATCCAAATATCCAAAGATATTCTATGCAGCACACACTGAAAAAGTTTTTGTGCTAAAAGACAAACAGAATAAGTGATTCTTCAAGCATCACTTCAGGCAAAACAAACAAAATTTGAGCTTATTGTGGTGTCATGCTTGACAACATATGATCGGTGAAGGAAGAATGTAGGAAAGGGAAAAATCACAAGGAAAGGGTAACTTCCTTAAGTAGAGAGTGTGGAATGTGGAAAAACATTCATGGTCTGTCCTCTGGAGAAAAGCATTTACCTTTATCGTGTAACAGAGGCTATCCTGCTCTGAGTACACTAATGAATAGACTATTCTGTCCTCAAAATAAAAGAGTAAACAATTAAAAAGGGTATTCAGAATATATTGCCAGCCTATGGCTTTATTTCTAGTAGCAGGCAAATAACCTTAAAATGATATAACTGTTAGTTTTGTCTTTTTCCAGAAATAGAGGAGACAAAAATAGATAAAATTACAATAGGTAACCTATGTCACCTTTTCAGATTGGGAAATGTTCTTAAATGAATGCCTTCAATCAATCAACTTTCAATGGAGATTACTAGAAAGGTTCTTGGGAAGCTTTCCCATTGACCTTCTGGCAAGGCAGAAGTGATGTGGGAAAGAATTTGTGCCTTGGGAACAGATGATGTAATTTATTCCTTTTGATAATGGAATTGTGCCTCTTTTTAGCAGCCTGAACCACAAGTCAACCAGAAATTCCTGAATTTTTGCTTGCTCTAAGTGAATCTAAGCAGTTTTGTTTAACCAGCTTGTTGAATCATGGTAAAAATAATGATATATTATTAAATCCTACAGTTCTGGATGATGGCTTCAATTTCAATGCATTTATCAGGCAAAGAGCCAGGCTGTATGTCTTAGACATTGGGAAAAGCCAGGGCAACAGCACAGAATCAAGACACAGCTCAAAAGAAAAGCACTGAAAGAGAGAGAAATGGAAGTCCTTGTGATATGGGCTCAACAAAGTGCAGCTTAACATTTTGCAATGGATATTCTATGAACAATGAGTGCCAGCTTCATTTTTAAATGATAGTCTAAAACACACAGATAGTGGAAGTACTATGTACTATAAAACTAAAATGTTCTTCTTTTTGGCTATTTTGACATTTTTCCTTTGTTTTCATGGCAATAAATGGAAATGTACCTAGCTATTGCTTACTTCTGGAATGTTTTTCCAAGTTTTGAGTCAGGGATATAGATCCGATACTTCTTGGTATTTCCCCATTCCTAATAGTAACTAGATCTGACCTTTCCTCCTTTTCTGAGATCTACAAAGAGATTCCACTTACTGTGATTCTATGTCTTGAAGTAAAAAAAGTTCAAGCTTTGTTATTTTAGTTCATGTAGGCTGTATTCCAGATCAAAGCACAACTGCCAGGATCAGAAGAAAATAAAATGGCAACACAAAGAATACAAAGTGGAAACTTACAAAAAGCCTGTTGGGAATTTCATTACTAAACTTTACAATCCTGGATACTTGCTTTTCAACTAGCTTAGTCCATGGCTACTTCTTGTAACAAATAAAAATCTTAAAGTTTGTAAAATGGCAAACAACCTTTGCCTCACTCCAAATGTTCTTGCACTGATTGGAGTTAGGTGCTTCTCTCTGGTTGCTTTTCTTGTGGTTACTACCAAGTTTCAGTCCAAGGTCTAAACCAAGCTCTAGAGAGGAATCATACCACAATGGGCTGCTTATCTTATCTCATGGTCCTGGCAGTTGACTGGTAGTCCTCTTGCTTGCTTGTAATAATTGTAGCTTTTAGATGTCACTTCTTGCTTCTTTGTTTGCTTGTTGCCTTCTTTTCCTTCTCTCTTGCACACCCACATTTTTCTAGGCAAATAGCGTGGACGGGATGAGGCTGCTTATGGGTATTATCATGGTCCAAAAAAATAACAGGGTGTGGCTCAATTAACCAGACACCTGGAGCACCAGCAGAGTGTAGAAATGAATGAAAGAATGAATGAATGAATGAGTCCATATTTTCTCTATTTTGAGAAAAAGCTTATCCTTGAAGAAATGGGGATGGGAAGCATTTCTGCCTGGTTGCAGCTTTTTTCCCAAGTGCAGACAACAACCCTAGCTTCATTCCTTTATACAGTGGCAATGTGGTTTTTTTTACCTCTTTACTATAGGGCTGCCTATGTGTAGAATTCATGTCATCAGTGAGAAACTGTTCCTCTTCCATTTCACTCAGAGTGTTGTTACCAGAGCCAAATACAGTAAGACTCATTCTCCTTGCCTTCACTTCCTCTGATATTGATAAATGTTTAAACAAATGTTTAAAAATGCTAAGTTAGTTCAAAAATGTTATTAATTTCATAGATTTAGAGACCAGTTGGCAAGGGCATTTCTAAATGCTCTCTCAGTCATTTCTGTAATGTGGCTAGGAGTTAAATGTCAGATTCTTGAAATAAACTACCTACTTTTTCATTGGTTATGTTGTAGGTTGTTCCCATTATGTGTTACAGTTTCATGAAATGGAATTCTTTTTGAGATCTTCCAATGTTTCTTGGATTCAATTAATGTGGCTAGAGGATTATTGGCATGCAAGACTGGGATCATCAGTTCAATAGGATATGAAACACAACTTTCCCAATTAAACACAGGAGGTTAGACCTTTATTCTGCACCCCTTTGGAGAAACAAACACTCATTAGAGAGTTGAACAAAAAGAGTGACATAAATCCTTTCAAAAATATAATACAGTACTATACATTATTTTGCTTTGCTGGGTCTCAAAATGTTGCTTCCAATGTGAAGGAGGCCTTCATTTGTATTGCTTATTCTCAGGGAGATTGAAATATTTTGGAGGGAGATGATTGTTTTCAATTTACTTGATTATTGAAGTTGCTGATTTTCCCTTCTACTTCTTCCCATGTTTCTGTCCCAAGTATGTAATCAGCAAACAACAACAACTAAAACAACAGGAGAAGTTTCCTTAGGATGTCGTCTCTTGGGATTTAACTGAAGCCGGAATCACTACTAATAGAAAGCAAAAGGTTCACACCCACCCTTTGGCTACCTCATATAGAATAAAGGTAGGAGCCAAAAGCTGTATCCCTGGCAACTTCACATAAATTATTTTAAAAGAAAATTGTATTTTGTCTTAATGAATAAGAACTGGTAGGGATAAATGCAGAAGAATTTTTATGTGTCATATTAAAGAAAAGGTAAAACCATCATCTGCATTTTGTAATAGGTCATAGTTTAGACTTGGCCTTAAAAGGCTTTCAGGAAAGTCTCATAGAGATGGTTCAGGCCTCATTAACATTCTTGAGATCATATATTTCTAGTCTGTCCTCTGCTTTCTTAAGAAAAGATTCAGTTTGGGAGAAGGTGAAACCACAGTTCTTATGCTACAGTACAGGACTGAGTCATTAGATTATTTTAACTACCGAACAGCCAGTTGTCTCTCAGCACTCCTACCATTCCAGTTAACCAGATACTAATAGGCAACAAATAGCTCCCCAATATTGTCCTGAAATAGGGAGAACTTGTGCACTTTTTGTTAATACTTGTCTCACTTACATCCAGAGCAATCATGTAAGGAAGATTAGGGAAAGCAATTATAGAAACTTTGGAGAATTCAGGTCCCATATCTTATTGATGCAAGAAGGCACTTCTAGTTTTCACTTGTTCCACACTGTTTACTAAAAGCAATGAGAAATAGCTCAAATAAATGTTAAAAATGGGAGCACAGTCCAGTAAATAACTGCATGTAATCTCACAACTTTTATACATTGCAAGAAATATTTTTATTGTAGTTGTTCTCTTGCCGCTAGGTTTATGAATCCATAAACTGTTCTTGCAAATAAATGCCAGGCTGGAGCCCAGGAGAATGCGGATGCAACTCTAAACACTTACAAACACTTTATTGCTTCATAAACTCTGAACCAAATGAAGTTGTTATAATATTACATTTTACATATAAAATATGCATCTACCAGTTTCCTTGAGAATTGTGCTCCTTAGTTACTAAGTTGGTTGTCTTCTCCAGCCTCCCTCCACCAATTTTGACTTGAATACAGATCTATTTGGAAACTTTCTACTGTATAAAACCAGAAAACCTTCCTTTTTTCCTCTCTAAATTTGGTGATTTACCCATAATGCAGAAAGTTTTTAGTCAGGATTTGCTGTGGTAGCAACCAACTCAATGGAACAGTGGAAAATTTGCTCTAGGAAACTAGTAATTTTATGACAGATAATAAAGTGTATGTGGTTTTAAAGAAAATATTACAAAAGTATAAGAAAGACTCCAAGCATGTTATTTTATTCAGGCCAAGGGAATAATGTCTTGAAACAAAATAAAAATATCTTAGTTTCTCTTACAAAGTTCTCCTGAATTATGCTGTTGCTCCTAAAGAGGGAAGCAACCATATAAAATGCTACAATATAGTGTAGAGGGTAGGTGTGCCCTGGAGTGAAGAGGATAGTGTCCTACCAGCCTCTTAATCTTTCAGGTTTATGACTGTTCACAGTGCCCTATTAATTACTGTGGAGTGTATGTGACCTGATGACCTTTAAAGCCAGAAAATATTTCTCACCACCTGCCACATCCAAGGCCATTCTTCTTCCAACCTGCAAAGTATTGTTTTGTCACAGTACAAAGAGCCCAGATGTCTTTGGTATAGTAAGCAGAAATGCTGACCAATGCATGTTCAAATATGAAGTCAAACCACATTGGCCACCATCTCTGATAATACAGCCCTGGAGCCAAAGGACTAAATGGGAAGTCTGAGAGTACAGTATGACTTTAAATGCTTCCTGCTGATAGGACCAAAATTCCCCCAATTTAAAATTTCCAATACTGTACATTTACTAGTAGAAATAATTTACTAGTGGAGGCTAATTTCTAATATACTATGATCACATCTTTTATGATTATAAAAGCTTCTTTTTATAGTGTGCCAATCTAGTCAATATTTTTCTCAATATTGACTTAAAACATCTTCATACTATCACACAGTCATCACTGAAGTGATATAAAGGCTCTCATTACTGTTATTTTGCATAATGATGGTTGGATGACTCTAGAAGATGCCAAAAATTCTCTGCATATCAGCCATATGGCAATAGCAAGATAGGAAAACTTGTGAGTTACACTTTGATCCCTCTACTCCTAGATCTTCTAAACCTGGCTACAAATATCTACCTTAAACGACAAAGTTTTCTGTATTCTTTTCCTGCAATTTAGTGGCTGTCTGAATTGTTATATCCCAAATCTGCTAGCATTGATGGTATACATCCCAACTGGTAAATGATCTGAGAGGTTGCAAACAAGGGCTTTTCAGAAACCTCATGAAGATGATTTGGGACTTTCTGCATACCGGAGTCCAATATGCAGGGTAGATTTCTTAAATTTGGGTTGGCTAGAAGTACATGTATAAAGGACTATCATTTGGTTTAAAGGCAGGGGTTGCCAACTGGGGGTGCTTGCACCCCCTGGGGGTGTCAGACAATATTCCAGTGGGTGCGAAAACGTGGGTTTAGAAGTTTCAGAATTATAGTGTGTATGCATAATTATATGCATATAATTATTTATTTTTGTAAGGGGTGTGAGAATATATCAGAAGCATTCTAGGGGTGCAGGGTATAGAACAGTTTGGGATCCCCTGTTTAAAGGTAACTGCTCTGAATGCTGCTCTGAATGCTGCTTAACGTATTCTTATAGAAGCTTTTAAAAGGGAGAGGAAAATTATTTGATTATAGCCTCTTTATTTTTAAAGTTGCGCTCCCAGTGCTTGTATAATATGCTTTGTTGAAGTATTATTCACCCCAGAAACATTGTGCAATGCAAGAGTTTTACACTTAATTATAATTCCTGTGGTATGTCTGATCTGGGCCAATGAGTATTTTCAGCATTGAAAAGCTTGGTTAACTGGCTGCATTTGCCCTCTTTTGTTTTAATATTACAGCCTAAATATGTAAATGCTCCTTGGAGATACACATATAAGAGGCAGATAAAAGAATAGCTCATGGTTTAAAAGTTCTGTTCTTTTGGCAAATAAATTCCAATTAGCATATTAAATGAACATCATTGGATGCTCCTGAAACATTGGTAATTATTTTGCAAATAGTTTGAAATAATCTCTTTGCATCTTCTTTTAGAAAATGTATTATTTATCCATTTGACTTCAATCTATTGAATTAATAATTCTTTAGAAAGTTCTCATTACGATAATTATAAAAGCATATTAGTATTTCTAAATGAACTTATTCTCACTCACAAAATACTTGCCTTCTCTTACATTATTTCTTTAAAATTAACTCTTAATTATCTTACCTGCTGTTCATTTTGACAAGTAGAAGCTGAATGAGGGGAGTGCAGAGGGGAGATTAAAAGAAGTCAAGATTGCTCTTTTCACTTCTTTGATTCTCAGTGGACATCCCTGATTTTAGGTGATGAGAGAAGATTCTTGTCTAATATTTTGTTTGAGAGATATAAATCCCTAATGAAAAGCAGAGTTTCCCAATCCTGACAACTTTAAAATGTATGGATTTCAACAAATTTCTTTCCAAACATTTTTAAAACATGCATAGCTGCCACAAGTTAGTGAATGTGGAGTGGTTTCAACATGATGGAGTATTCAAACCCGTCATAATATTCTACTTTTCATCACCACTTAGAGCTGAGTTGAGTTAAATCCAAGTGGATGCAATCACACATTTCCCATTAACATTCTCCTCTTGTTTAAGAATGATAGTATGAGAAGCCTTCTGTTGGGTGGCATATATCAGGTAATTCAAACAAGTGCAGTTGAAGTATCTTATATCCTTGCTGTATTGATTCTAGCAAAACACATCCTTTCCTTATCAATATGTTCTCCCATCCCATTACAATAATTAATTTTGGTAGGCATTTCTCTGCATATGAGAAAAGTTAAGGGAAAAGTTAAATGTCTACAGTCTCTCTCATACCCAAAGTATCTTTTATACTTGATTGCTTTTTAAGAACATTTTTGGTTTGGCAAACATCTTTAAAGGGCTTTGTAAGCACATTCTACTTAATAAGCTTTCAGAGGTCTGTGCCTGGGAACCAAGCTTATCAAAGCCTTATTCTCTAGATACTCAGACTGACTGCTTAATCAGTTGTCTTAAATCTTTTCCTGGAGTAGCTTCAAGCCAATTGCTTTTTACCTTCTGGGCACATTTCAGCTACTGGGCACAGTGTGAAAATGTCATGGGTGCTTTGCCAAAATGGCTGCTATAGATGGCATTCAGTCATTGATGATAATGATCACCTATTTACAAGAGTGCAAAGGCATTTCAATTCTTGCTAGCAACTCTACCAGCCCTGAAGGATTCTGACTATCGCTCCTTTGTTCTCATTTTTTTAGGTAGGTGGGAACATTTCTAAACAATATCACTGGATTGCAGCTGCTTTCTACTTTTACTTTATTTTTTATTTCCTCCCACCCCTCCCAAAAAAATATATGGAGCTTCTGCAGAGCCAAAAGCATTCTTATAAATAAATACAATGGTAGACATTGCCTCTTTCCTTCAAATGTTTCTGGGAAAAATCCCCCACAACAGTCACCTTTCATCTGTTCCAACTTTCCCTTTTCTACTTTCTCTCAATAAAGCTACTTTTGTAAAAGGGATGTAACAATATAAAATTCTGCAAAATCACACCAATAGTGCACCTGAGTAGCCCAGATATGATTGCTCAGTTGAAAATGAAACATCAGAGCCTTAACAAAATGGGAATTTAATTTTGAAGTTTGTAACAGGAGAAATGTAGTGCGACTAAATCATGATTATTACATTTTTATTTATTTACACTAATTTATATGCCACCTACATGCCAGATAATAAAGGAACATGTCAACCTGTTATGACATAGCATCATTTGACACTGTCGAAAGTAATTCAGCACTGTCATTCAACAATGAAAACCATAGAGATTTCTGTGAGATTTCTAATACAGATTTTATCACTGAGCAGGAACACATGAAAGCAGGGGAATAAAAAAGTCCTGATCTTAGTTTTATTGTTTCACTGTTTTTATTGTTTTTAAAATTGTTTTATTTCTTGGTCTTATTGTTATTGTGAGCTGCCCAGAGTTACTTAAGATGGGCAGCCATATAAATCTTTTAAATAAATAAATACAATATACCTGGACTTTTTTGACACTCTACACACCCAATGGATGCCTATGTGTTAAAGGCAATGTATACATTCTTTGTGAGATAATTTATCGGGCTTTTCAAATAGCGGCAGGGTTTTCCAAATATTAAATTTCTGCTAGCCATCTGCTGTATTCAGTCCCAATAGTGTATCATAGGTGGAATTAGTGACATAAATATATGCAACTTGGATTGATAACTTCATAATGTAAATCCCATAGAAATATGGAATATTTCCATATACCATATGGCTTTTGTATAGACATTCAAAGGGCTGTGTTGGCACAGGTTGTTTTCTTAACTCTTTCAGATAAATTATGTTAGGGTGAAGATGCAAGAATGATTACCTTTCAAGGATGAGATAGTGATACCTTAATAACAACTTTTCTTATAGAATGATTGACATCCCACTTGTACATTGCTGCTTATTTTCTTAAAGAAAGGTGAAAACAAAACCTAATTGATTTTGATCCTCCTTATTCATTTCCCAAAGCATTCTAGTGAATGGATTTGTGAAAATTAATAAGCTGTAGAATTGATTTATAGGTACTCATATTCACATTGCAACTCAGCATTCCCTATAAACTAAACTGTTGCCCACAAGACAGCCAGTTTGGCCCAATGGTTAAGCATCAAGATAGAAACCAGGAGACCATGAGTTCTAGTCACACCTTAGACAGCAGGGTGGCCTTGGGTTAGTCATTCTCTCACATCCCTCGGAAACAAGCAATGGCAAACTACTTCCAAAATCTTGCCAAGAAAACATCAGGGATTAGACACCCAGACTCTCTCTCTCTCTCTCTCTCTCTCGCTCGCTCTCGCTCTCTCACTCGCTCACACACTCACACAC